>CP139503.1:366067702-366343490 GCA_021014915.2 Artemisia tridentata subsp. tridentata | reverse complement strand
ACATGATTATTAAAACCCACACTAACTATCTTTGGATTTTTTTTTATACATCCACATTAATACATCCAAGGTTGGTTATGTTTAGTTTTCTCAAAAAAACGATGAAAGGGATTTGGATAACAAAAAATAGTACACCTTATTAAGGTTGAGAAAATGACATGGAGAGTGATTTTGAACAGTGGTCACTTACTACACGTCACTTTTTTACCACTAGATCGTAATTTTTTTAAGATAATTGTATTCTAACTGCAATCGCTGTTGAGTTTTTAGCATTTGACACAAAACAACGATTGGTACACATGTGCACATTCGTGCCAATCAATATAGGCGCCCCTTGCTTCCTTTTCATGTCAGGCCATCTCAAACGCCTAGTTACCCCACCCAGATTTCACCACACCTCCGCACCCAGATAGATGTTTACCTCGCCTATCCACATAGATACCTCACTATGCTAAAATTATAATTTTATAACTTTCTAACAGGGTATGGATCCAGTGAGAAGAATACTTAAAGTGACAAGAATGAGAAATAACTATAACCATAAATTTGAGATGTTGAATTTGATGCATCTATGTTCATTTAGATGCATCCAAATTAGTTTTGAAAATGATTTTGAAGTAAAAACGATGCACCGTAATACTAGCAACAAATATGACTCGCAAGGAACGAAAATTACATAAGATTCACATAACTTGATGAAATGCATCTAATAATTGTGTATGCATCTAATTTTTTTTGCTAGAAAATATGTTATGGTGCATCTAATTTAAGTCAATGCATTTCAAATGTGTGGCTATAACTATTTCTCATCCTTCTCATTTGATCCTAAGTCATTTCTAACAATATAAATACTTCTACAAGCTTTTACCTGACTTTCAGGAAGGTCTCGTGATCTTCTACACCGTTGTTAAAGATTTTGCCAACTTCCGAACCGTGTCATTATTTATAAAAAGATTTTAAAATTATTGTTGTTTCATACAATATATATTTTGGATTACTCTTGTGTACAAAGTTTAACGGACTATAAGAACCTTGAAATAAAACTTCATTATTTGTTTCTGTTCACGGTAATTTACTAAATAACACGCATGAAGTTGTTTTGATCTCCTAGGGTATGTAGCGAAATGTAGCAGTAGAAGTTAGGGTAGTAGTTGCCGGTAGTTGTTTCCTTAATAAAAGCGTTTAGTAATATAGTTGTAGCTCTAATTATAACGTTTAAAATGATTGAAAATAATATACATATTAAAATAAAATCTTATTAAATAAATTTGAGGGTATACAATTTAATAAGCATAACGCTAGTACCAAGATTCTAATATTTCTCTAGGAAGCATTTTGAATAGGAGTAGGAAGCGTTTAGAATAGGAGCAGTTAGACAAAATGCAAATGCTAGTTGCTTGTTATCAAACAAGTTTTGTATTTAAAACGCTAGTTGCTATAAAACGCTTTAAAACGGTTGCTGTAAAAATGACCCTAGATGATCATTAATTTCAGCTACTTTTACAAACTCAACCGTACCGTTTATGAATTTGAGTTATGTAATTTGTTTTCTTTGACTTGGTATAGTACTTTGAAAGAGGGTCATAATGATAAAATTATTGGATATAATTAACTATTCCCATTATGAAAATTGACACATAACCATCACCTTGCACATTCACATGATACTAATAGTGGGTGGGTTGGTGATTCGTTCGCCGGTTTATGGTTGAGATCTTCCTCTTTTTTGGTCAAACGTGGGTTGCGGTACATATTCACTCTCGCAACTTTTTTGTGACATTGAATATCTTAGTGTAAAGACCTGGTCAAGTGGTCATATATCAATATATTTGTCAACTGAAACAAGTTATTAGGAGTACAACAATGTTTGTTGCGAGTTAAGTGAACACGTAAATCATTTAATGATTGTGTTGGAACCCTTAACTTGTTGCTAAGGTATGTTGGTTTACCTAATGTTACCTCCACAAAACAGCAAGAAATTACTAACTCGAGATAATTTAAGGCCAAGGGAGATGAGCATAACAGATTTGTCAAGGTAAACGAAAGATGGTATCGATTATATATTTGTACTTACGTCTGAAAATGAACTCTAGTTTAGTTCGTGTTTTTACAGGTATGTCTGGTAAAAATAATTGTTGCTGGAACTGAAAATAGAGCTGTAAATGGAGATGAAGATGAAAATTATAAAAAGAGATTATTTTTGTAAGCTACATGAAGTAGCATCCTTTTTTTTTAAGTAGTTTATTTATTTTTTTAAAATAACCATAACATCTCAACAATCTCGTATGTCAAACATAGCACACACGATTACGTCTTTGATCCTTCTATGACACGTCACTGCTAATAAAAATACTGAAATGAGTTTAATCATGATTTGTATATGTGACCAACAATTAATGTGGTGATGATGATCATACACCATGCATGCATCACCTTGTTCATCTGGTGAGACAAACATATATCCCACATAGATATGACAGTTTTTGTTATACTAACTTATAGTAATCAAAACAAAGGTATAACAATTACTCTCTGTCAGGATCGGGATCCTACCTAGGATCGTTTTCGACTTTGCAAGATCGGGATCGTAGGATCGGATCCTACCTAGGATCGTTTTCGGCTTTTCCTTTACATATGTATACAATCCATTTTTAAAAACCTTCCTCTAAAAAAAAGTCAAAAAAAAAAAGGATCGGATCGTTCACGATCCTACGAGCGATCCCACGATCCTGTAACGATCCCACCACTAGTACAAAAATGGGATTTAGTCACACATGCTGTTTTTCGAACAGCCACACTGTCGCTTTTTTGTGTGACTAAATGTACCAGAATAAAATAAACAGCCACACTTGATCCGACTTGTGTGACCATTTCAAAATTACATCTGAGGCTACAGCCACACATTTGAATATTTTTGTGACTATACGTATCTGGTAATTTTTTTTTTGATTTTTTAGTCACTTATAATTTGGGACATGTGACGGATACAAATAAGGTTGAAACATTAGTCACACTATATATATACATATGTGACAAATATATGTCACGCAATTGAAAAGTGTGACCAAAATCCATATATGGTCACACGAAGTAATTGTGTATGTGGCTAAATCATATACTCAAGTTTGTCACACATTATTTAAACGTGACTACTAGTTTTAGTTAAAAATTTAGCTACATATGAATTTGAAATGTGTGACAACTGAAAAGTAAGTTTGAAGCATTAGTCACGATACGAATTTAAAAGTGACAAATATATGTCACACACTTTAACAGTGTGACCAAATGTCATATATAGTCACACTTTTGCTTTTGTAGTTCAAATGTTATTTCTCAAATTTTGATATTTGCCTCACATATTTTCATTAATCCCGCCCACTTTTTTTCCCAAAAATCAAATTTACATTTTTATGTCCCTCCCATACTTAGCCACATATTTTCACTACTCCCGCCCCACTGTTTTCACTACTCCCCACACTCGGCAATACCATTTCATTTCATTTCCCCCCAGTCGATCTTCATTTCATTTCATTTGATTTCATTTCCACACAAACCCTAAATCAAAATCAAAATCCACTAAAATCAGAAGAAGAAAGATGTTGCGTGTCGCGGGTAGGAGATGCTCGTCATGGCTGTCGTCAGCACCGGCCTTATCCGCCATCATCAATCGCAACCCGTCAACCTCTCCGCCGTTGATTCAGATAGTTCCAGATCTGTTTCCCTTTTTCACTGAGGTAACCTTTTGATCCGAAGAACGCTGTTGCATCTGGAGTGTCATTGTATACTCCAGCATCATCTTGCAATTCCCATTCGGGGTGGCCTGCGTTTGTTGCAGCCTCTTTGAAATCTGCTTTAAGGTATTTGTCGTAGCACTGAAAACACACTTTTTTATGTTAATACCAAATCAAGAAAATATTTTTTCATCTTAGAGGGTGTTTGGATGTACTCTTTATAAATGATATGTGATACTGAATAATCAAAATTAGACAATAATCTAGTTAAGCTAAAAGAAGTAAACAAGTGATTTCATTTTCGTCCTTAGATAATTAGTTCTGTTGCAGCTTAGTCTCACCTGAAATTCACCTATACCAGGGAAAGCCCATCCTTGATTTTGCGGGTACGAGGGGTACCTTAGATCGAAGATTTTGAAAATATTTCTTGCTAAAGAAATCGTAGAACCTGGATTTGATGTACAAAGTCTTGCAAATGCAACGAAAGGATATTTAGGGAGTGATTTGAAGGTAATTTTCCTGTTTTTAACTATTATAACATGAGGTTGCAAATTGGTAACGTCGTGTTGAGCTGACCGAAAACACATTTTGATCCTACTATATCTGTGGCTTCACGAACGTTTGTTCAGAACTAAAAATGACACATGCTATTGGTTATTGCGGTGCCGTGTTTGTAATATATAAGCAACTTTTTGCAGGGAAAAAGTTGTGACACGACCCCAACATTAAGACCGCTCAGTTTGGATGATTTCATTCAATCGAAAGCGAAGGTAGTCTTTCCTGATCTTTTATCTGATCTTATGCTCAGTTTTGACCCATTGCTTCTGAGTGGGTTGATTTGGCTTAGTGTTTATATTTAACTGGCCTTTTTCATAAAAGTATTAGATTATTATTGTACTAGTAGTTTTAGTAATTTTGTTTAACGTGTTAGTTATTAATATAGAAGTCTAAATCTTAAAATTATAGGTGAAGCCAACTGTTGCTTATGATGCGGCAAGCATGAACGAACTCAGGAAATGGAACGACTAATATGGAGAAGGCGGAAGCAGGAAAAAATCACCGTTCGGATTTTGATACTACCAACAGTATTGGTTTTTTGTTTTGGCATTGCTAAAGAGATGCACGGTAGAAGATAATTTAGGTAATTACCTTAGCAACCACAATCTTTGTACTTGTAGTAATCGATGGGAGAGTTGCCTTTGAATATCATTTATATATTATAGCCCAACTAACTGTATAAGATTATAGATAGCTGCTGAAACTAGTGTTCTTCAGGGTTAGAAAATCTTTTTATGCAAATGATATATACAATATCCATAATATTTCTACAATACGTCAATACCACTAAATCCAGTCTAGTAATTAGTAAGTGACTTTTAGAGCTCGATAATGGGGTGTTGGTAATAAATTATTTTGGATATAGATTCTTAAGTGATTTTATGTAAACAATATACAGAGTTTCTGCGTACTTATAGTCACTTGTTTGTTTTCCTTTTTCTTTTTAGGTTAACTCTCAACTTATCAGCAATGTCTGCACTGATGCTCTTTCTGCTGAGAAGGTAAACCACTCAGAGTTTTCTGTACTTGTATTCCATCCATCTTCTTGCTGATTTTAAGCTCTGACGCGTTGCTAAAATCTTATTGGTTTTCTAATTTTACAGTACTACTATTTTATCCGTCTCATGGGTAGGAAGGCATCTCATGTTGCTGTGGAGTGCACTCTGCAGTCACATCCTAACATGGTACACTTAAATTTACTTCCATTATATGTGATTTTCTGCAATTCTTGTTCTTACTCGTGCTAAGCTTTATATCTTCATTGCTATAGGATCTGCAACCCTTGTATCCCTGGCTCTAGATGGTTGAGGAAGTCCGTAGGCAATTATTCAAGCTGGCAATAGTGGGAAAGAGATTACTCCTCCTGGTGCTCTTGTCATGCTTACTCCCCTCATTGTCGGGATCTTTTTTGGTGTTGAAACACTTTCGGGTGTTCTTGCTGGATCTCTCGTCTCAGGTGAAACACTTTCGGGAAAAAGCAACTTCTAAGTTCTATTCCCTTGGCATCAGAGTGCAGCATTTCAGCATTGGTAGGTTGAGTTTTGTCTTATAATATATTCTTTATTGGTTAACAAATTTATAGTTTTTTCAATTTCTTTTAAGTATATAATATCACTCGAGATAGTAACCAGTTCGCTGATATCATGGCTAATTGCTTGTTCGCTGATTACAGGCTGCTTCTCAAGTTCATGGGGGTCAATATGCAGCTGGCTTTGTGGACGGTTTTGTCAGATTATATGACATCCGAACACCTGACGGGTAAGCATTTTGTGCATCCTTCTTTCTTACGTACTCCATAATAAACTTCACATTTATATATGTTTTGATTTCTGAAGTGTACTACTATGTGGCTCATTTCAAGATATGTTATGATTAATTTCAACAGTTGCTATTTGTTAATATCTGTATGCTACTTTTGCTTGATCTAGGCTTGTTTGTGTTTCCCGACCGCACCGGAGAGTAGAAAAAGTTGGTGGCATAGAACGAGTTGTGGGAATCTGCTTTCAACCCGGTAGCCTGGAAAGGTAAACTATAACAACTTCTACTAGTTTTTTAAGAGTAAATTACATTAATGATCCCTGTGGTCTGCTCAAGATCCCGGTGATCAGTCACTCATTACTAATGACGGAGTCTTGATGTACTGATTCATTTTTGTGTGTCTAAAGAATATGATTATGATGCAGGCAATGGCTGAAATATGTTTGAGAAGCAGTTGTGTTGGCGTGTTTATTGGTTTGAACCTTTTTTTGAGACGGTTTGTTGTGTTTTTGCAGGGCAAAGTATGGGATTGATGAGATGTGCAGAGATGAGTGGAACTGGGCAAGACAGAAACCGTGGGGATACCAGAAGCCGCCAACCAAGTAACACTTGAGTTTGTGATTCAAATACAATTGTCTGTTGTAGTAGTTGCATTTGAATCTGTGATATGTGAATTCTTTGAAATAATATTGGTCATAGCTGAAGAGAGCTTGTGATATGTAGAAGACTGCTGGAAGTTGATAGTGTATTAGTTACAACTGTTAGTTGTAAGTTAGTACTGTTGGTTCATATAGTTAGTACTGCTTATATTTGGTTCAGTTATATACATTCCAATTTTATTGTATTTGAATTTGTTTTGATATATATTGATTTATTAAATGTGACTAAAAGATGTATATAGTCACATTTATTAACACTTTTGGTCATTGTTTGCTTAATTCGTTGTGACTAAATATTATAAAAGGCCACACAAAAAAAAATTCATGTGGCAATTGGATGATCAATTGTCACACAAAATACAAATGTCTTCACTTTAAACAACATATGGACACACTTATTAACACTTTTGGTCACTTTATGCTTAATTGTATGTGACTAAATACCCAAAACAAACATGCTTTGTGTGACTAAATATTACAAAAGGCCACAAAAAAAAAAAAAAAAAAAAAAAAAAATTCATGTGACCATTTGATGATCAATAGTCACACAAAATACACATTTCTTTCACTTTAAATAGCATATGGTCACACTTATTGACACTTTTGGCCACTTTTTTCTTAATTGTATGTGACTGAATACATAAAACAAACATGTTTTGTGTGACTAAATATTACAAAAGGCCACACAAACATAAAATTCAAGTGACCATTAGATGAACAATAGTCACACAAAATACACATTTCTTCACTTTAAACAACATATGGTCACACTTATTCACACTTTTGGCCACTATTTTTTAAATTGTATGTGACTAACTCGAAAAAAACAACACACGTTGTTTGACTAAATCATCACAATCGTCACATTTATTATATATTCATGTGGCCATAGGATGGGAAATAGTCACACATACTGATAAATCCAACAAAACTTGTGCCTAATTGGTCACACATATTCGGGTTTTGGTCACTCTTTTTCAATGAAAACGGTCACAAACTAAACAATGTGACCATATGGACCCTTTAGTGGCGCGACTTTTTGTCACACACACCCAAAAAAACGTGTGTGACTATATGCATATAGTCACGCATTTTGGGTGTGACCATATCCAGTTTGTGTACCAGTGCACCGTAAGGGTTGAAAAAAGGGTTACCAATAGGATCGGATCGTTCACGATCCTACGATCCTACGAGCGATCCCACGATCCTACGAGCGATCCTACCTGAATTACGATTCCGTAACAATCCTGCTAGTTTTGTGTGTGTAGGATCGTAGGATCGTACGATCCTACGAGCAGGATCGCGATCCTGACAACCTTGAATTTCAAAACTAAATAATAACAATTACTCTCTCTCTCTCCCAAAATTATTGCCCATTTTTAATTTTTTCGGTCTTTATTTTTCAACTTTGAGCTTATTTTTATTTATATTACATAATACTTGATGCAATATATATGAACGGATTACGTTTTGAATGTATTTTTATTGGTATAATTTTTATCAAGTATTGTATAACACAAACAAAAATATTTATAATCAAAGTTGAGAAAGAAAGACCGAAAAGTCAAATGGGGACTATAATTTTGAGACGGAGGGAATAGTTAGAATTTACCTTTTCGAAAAAATAATTAGGTACAATAATTTCTTCATTTATAGATGCCTTCTAATCGGCTAATCCTATCAAGTAGCTATTTTGGCTAGGATAGACATAGAGTTGGCAACCGATTAGAATGAATGGCCAAAACATGTCATTAGTGTTTGGTTAATCCAATGATGTGGTTTGGTTTAAAACTTCAGGATATCTGCCTAATTCTGTGAAACAAAACCTATACGACATGGCATAATATTGGATACACAAATGAAATTGGTTACATTGCTCAAACTTTTGATAGAACAAACACATGATTAAAGTTTTGACTAATCATACAAGCAAGATTATCATGAACATACAAATGGTTAATTCTATTTTATTAAAAATTAACTTTTAGATTTACATAGAAGCGGAAGGCAAATGCTTAATTATTATGGATACAAACTTCCCATATACCTCATATGTATTATATCCAAATTAAATATTTAAAGCTTCTCATTAATCTCTTAGACAATTACTTAATTTGAAAATGAATTTTTTTTATAACGGCAATTTTAATTATCTCACAACATATGTACTACAAATTTATCTCACATATTTTAAGCAGATTTTGAACCCACAATTATTTAATTTGAGAGCTACTTACATAAGGCCACTCACAACAGTTAACTCAGCCTTAAATTTTAAGGCATGCCACGTCAGTTTTTACACACCTTAACTTAACTCAGTTTTAACCCACACAACAATAACTCAGCTTTAACACACCTTAACTCACCTTGATATCAAATATTTTTACACAAACTACCCTTAAAAGGGGGGCAAAGTGAATTTTTTTTTTTTTTTTAATGAAAAATACCCTTTTTTTTTTGGGCAAAGTGAATTTTTTTTTTTTTTTTAATGAAAAATACCCTTAACGCCACGTTAACTCAATCACACACAACACATAACGCAGCTTAACGCACGTTAAAGTGCCCATTTTTCTTCTTTAACGTTAACGTAACGCAACAATTGTGAATGGTCTAATATGAGAATAAATGAGATACCAGTATGAAAATAAATGTCCGTGTCAAACAAGACTAGAACTTATATAGACCTTTGACTAATCAAACATCTTTCATCTAGATAAAGTATCAAGTCAAACACATCATTTACTATTTTTAAAAGATGTAATATTCATTAACTGCTCAACAATATTTTTGTTACATTAATAACATGTAAAACAAAACATTTTACGGTAATAACATCTTTTTTTTTTGGACAAATAAATTACATAAAAAAAATGACATTGATCTACTTTTGCATAAAATAAATATTAGTAGGGTGTATATATCAATTTCAATCTTTTCAATAAATAGTCAAGTTCAAAACTTTATTCCAATTATGTGCAAATGATTCTCTTCCAAGTTGTAATGTCTTTACCCGATTATCGATTGTCATCATAATTTAACTTTTTCTATTTATACACGACAGAAACTAATACTACTTTCGTCACAAAATAAGTGTCCAATTTGACTAGAGTCAAACTGGTTCAACTTTGACGTTAACTATTTTTGTGGGTGTTATATAATATTTGATACAAAATATATAAATGGATTGGGTTTTAAGTGTATTTTCAATAATATAATTTTTTATTAAGTAATATATAATACAAAAAAATATATTTAAGATCAAAGTTGAAACAGTTTGATTTTGAAAAGTCAAACTGGACACTTATTTTGGAATGGAACTAGACACTTATTTTGGAACGGAAGGAGAAATATTTATCTTGTTAGCTTATATATAAAAAACCTTAGTTGTTTTATTATATCGTCTACTCAAACAAAAAAAATACTTATAATAGCAACTTAAGCGGTTTTATTCTTAAATAAAGCAACCCCGTGACGCCAAATAGTCTTCCCACTACTCCCTCTATTTTTCCCTCTATAAAGCAACACGCAACTCGTTTCAGTTATTTCCGTAACCTTCTTAACTTGTGTGTGTAAAGATCAAATCTCAAAGGATGGCTAAAACGATACGTGCAACGTTAGCAATAGCCGACGCGCTTGCTTTTTACTGTGCTATTGCTATAGTAACACTTATGCTAACGGGTGCGTTTAGAGATGATCAAAACTTTAGTTATTCACTTAGCACAACGGGGGTCGTATCAGGAGATGGAAACAGGCTGCCCGTGCTGAGCAGACTACCGTGTGATGAGATATATGTCGTTGGAGAGGGAGAAACGTTGCATACGATTAGTGATAAGTGTGGCGACCCGTTTATTGTTGAGAAAAATCCTCATATTCATGATCCTGATGATGTTTTTCCTGGCCTTGTTATCAAGATCACACCTTCTTCTCTTGGTACATAGTTTATATATGATCATGTTTTGTTTTTTATCGTAATATATTATTAGTTTTGTTTTTTCCTTTTTTCTTATGTGTTTGTATAGAGAGAATTCAGTAATTCATCCTTTTGTCGAAAATTATAATCTCAGATATGCATGATTACAATACGCTTTTTTGTAATCGAAAGCCTGCAATCGACGGTTTTTCAAGTATAGTCGTCATAGTCTATGATGATCAATAACATGTTTTTAGCGTTCGATTTTGAACCAGATATATAATGATCTTAGCTAGAAAGAAGTTTTTCGTGCTAACCACACAAGTTTATAACTTCTAAAGCTAAAAGACTTGGTGATCAACATCGTGACCAATATGAGATTGGACGTTACAAGCTTTATCTTTTAAATCCATGATGCTCACGATCAATAAACATCAAACCTTTAGGTGTATATACTGTTTTTAGATCATTTGCAACACAGTGGAATATTAGTGCATGTAAATGGTTATTTTTAGATTCTATTACCTTATAGTAATAACCATAAGAAAAAGCTATTTATTAATAGTAAGTTGTTAAACAAGTTTGTAATTGTTAACTCAAGATATTTCAGGTTTGTAATTGTAATTCTTTTACTATATTATTGCTTCTGAATTATTTTATTTCAACAGTACAAGTGTACACTCGCCATTGCAATAATCCGTACAAAACTCACGTCCCATGCACAAAGGATAATAATTAAAATTAAAAAAAAAAAAAAAAAAAAAGGACAAGATATCGGCTCGCGTGTCGCAAGATATGGTTGTGTCCAAGTGTATTTCGCCCTTCCCTTTTGAGGTCACGAAATGCATAACCAAATTGCAAAACGGCTAGATGTCTTTGTTTTATATTTTATGTACGTAGGAGCCCACTTATTTTATCCATGCATTATTCAATGATCGAATTATTCCATGAACTTTGATAATTTCCTTGGTTGTAATATTCTAATACGATTTCAACTTTATTCTCATTTTATACTTTGCACAACTGTTATCAGGTAGTAATCTCATATTAACAACTTTAAACTCCTTGCAAGTCTAACATTGAAAGTTTCAGTTGTTAAGATAATGCTTAGATTTTGGCTGTGTAACTATTACAACACTGCTCATGCAAAAGTGACACCAGAACACCAAAACATAAAAAGATAACATATAATAAAATGACACATGTTCTGTTTGTGACGACGACAAATCTATTTCCATTGTCATACCCATTACCTAAAACGAGAAACTGTGTCTATTTGGTATACGTAGTTCTCTATACAGAGTTCAAACTCACTAAAACCGAACCAACAATGCTAAGAAAACAGGTACACAATGCCTAAGCACTTGTATATCGAGCTTTAAATGAAATTTAAGAGTTGCTAAAGACAACAGTCCCAAGTACGAAATTGCTCATCAAATTTTCGACCGCCTTCGGCTGATCCACACA
Source organism: Artemisia tridentata subsp. tridentata (assembly GCA_021014915.2). Taxonomy (NCBI): domain Eukaryota; kingdom Viridiplantae; phylum Streptophyta; class Magnoliopsida; order Asterales; family Asteraceae; genus Artemisia; species Artemisia tridentata. The sequence goes on along the minus strand of CP139503.1, from coordinate 366,331,407 downwards.
GTGTGAAGAAAAAATGATGCAGTCACAAGAGAATGAAGATGGTGAAGAGATGAACCTTCAAATCCAACCTTAGTACCTTACCATCTTCCTCCTCTAGGTTCATTCTTTTTACAATACTGATCTGCACTAAACATTTTCAATATGTTTAATTATTTTTGCAGCTTTTCTAAGAAATAAATATCTAAAAAAAGGTTTCATAGGAGGTCCTTACAGTTGATATGTTTGACGTTTAGGACCAGATGATGTTAAAGTCTAGATCATGCTACCTCCGTTACAAAAATATTAAACTATTATGTTTAGCAAATGGAGAAAAAGTGTTTCCGGGTTAACCGAGCGCTTTGACCCATTACATACTCATCTGAAAATGAAACACCAATTTTGCCACCTCTGAATTTGATACAATTAGTTGGTTGATTTTCATTGTGCTAGAATATGTGGTTTGCAAATCTCATAGTTAAAAAGCCTACGGTAATTGGCCATGAGTGTGCTGGTATCATCAAAGATATTGGGTTCAACGTGAAGACTCTAGCAGTAGGTGACCGAGTTGCTCTAGAGCCTGGTATTAGTTGGCAAAGTTGTAATCTTTGTAGAAATCGAAGGTATAACTTATGCAAAAAGATTTTAAAAAATCGGCTCTCCGCCAACCAATAGCTCTCTTGAAAACGAGGTAAAACAAGTTTCAATACTTGAATCCACAATACCTAAAACTCTAAAAGGTATTAATGGTGGAATTTGACTTGAATTAGGTGGTTCATCCTGCAAATCTAGTGTTTAAGTTACCTGATAATGTGAGTTTGGAAGGAGTCATGTGTGAACCTCTTACTGCTGGTGTCCATGCTTGTCGTCGTGCTGATGCCACACCGGCTACTAGAGTTTTGATCTTTGGAGCTGGGCCTATAGGCCTTGTAACTATGTTGGCTGCCCGTGCATTTGGAGCCCCAAAAATCATCATTGCTGATGTTGATCATTGTCGATTATCAATTGCAAAGAATCTTGGTGCAGATGACACCATTCAAGTTTCAACAAACATGCAGGTTCTGCACATCAAATTCAAATCTTATGACATGATATAAAGTCCGATAATATAATATTTTCGTGAAAGAAATTTCTAATTTTTTTTTTTTTTACATTTTTTTTTTTTTACAACAAGATATGTAGGTGAAGAGACACTAAAGATATATAAAATCATGGGTGAGAGTGTGGATATTAGCTTTGACCGTGTTGGGTTTGACAAGACCATGTCAATGGCTTTAAATGCCACTCGGGCTGGTGGTAAAGTATGTCTTGTGGGATTAGGACACAGTCAGATGACCATCCCTTTGGTTGCTGCAGCAACTAGGTTTTCTTTTAATTACTTCACTAAGATTGATTATTTGATTACATACATGTGAGCTTGTTAGAAGTTGTGACCATTGTTTCTCTTTCTGACAATAGGGTAGTTGATGTTATCGGAACACATGGTTCCTCTGCATTGAGCTTTTATGGGCAGGAAAGGTTAATGTAAAGCCACTTTTATAACTCACAGATTCAGGTTTACACAAGAAGATATCGAGAAAGCATCTGAAAGAAGTGCTCAGGGTGGTAATGCCATCAAGGTTAATATTGTTAGTGGATCAAAATACAATCTAAATATCAGCTGTATTTAACAATAGATAACCTTTTGTTGCTCAGTTGTTTCCTTGCAAAGAACTCCAGCCAGATGGTTTTAGCACATCACCTTCATTCAACAAATTTCGCATTTTCATAGCATCGTCCCATCTCTCTACACCAGCATAAATATTTGATGAGAGTATATAATTCCCACTATTGGAAGGATCCAATTCAAGAAGCTTGTTAGTTGCAATCTCAGCTAGGACCATGTTTCCTTGAAGCTTGCAGTAACCAAGTAATATCCTCCATATTATGACATCTGGAGCTATCGGCATTTCTAGCATAAACTCATATGCTCTATCAAGATTTCCAGATCGGCTCAACAAATCAACTACACACCCGTAATGTTTCATTTCTGGCTGCAATCCATAATCCTTTTTCATGCTTTCAAAGTATTCCAAACCTTTATCTACTAAGCCAGCATGAGCACAAGCAAGCAATATCCCTACAAACGTTCCATGAGTTGGATGAACATTCTCCTTTAACATCTCGGAAAAGAGATCAAGAGCATAAATGGCATTTCCATTCACAGCAAGTCCCGAAATCACTGAAGTCCACGAAACTGCATCCTTTATTTCCATTTCTTGAAACACGTCAAGTGCCTTATCTGTTGAACCACATTTGCAGTACATATCAATCAAAGCGTTCCTGACATACACATCCTCTTTTATGTTGTTTTTACGAATATAATCATGTATAGATTTTCCCATATCAATCGACCCTAGATGAGCACAAGCAGAAAGCACGCTAGCAACCGTGATTTCATCAGGTTTAACATCAGTTTTCATCATGTCAAGAAAGAGACTCGCTGCATCAGAGAACCGATCACCTTGAGAGTAACCAGTAATCATAGTAGTCCACGATATAACATCCCGCTTCGGCATTTGATCAAATAACTTCCTTGCCTCTGTCAAGTTCCTTGCTTTTACATAACCTGAAATCATAGCATTCCAAGAAACAACATTCCGTTCCTTCATTCCATTAAATACTTCACGAGCCAACCCCATTGAACCAAACCTTCCATGCATATCAATTAACGTATTCCCAAGGTAAACATCAATCCCAACATTCTTCTCCTTAATATACTCACCCATTTCCTCTCCCACACTCTTGTCACCTAAGTTAATACAAGCTAATATAACCTTAACCATCGTCACTGAATCAGGAACCAAACCCCCCTCTCGCAAAAGCTCAAACATTCTCAAAACCTCCTCAAACCTCTTCCCCTGACTAAACCCACAAATCATCGAATTCCACGAAACCAAATCCCTCTCATGCATCTCATCAAACACTCTCTTCCCACATTCCAACATCCCACATAAACCATACATATGAATCAAAGCATTACAAACATAAACATATTTATCAAACCCCATCTTAAATACACACCCATGAACTTTCCCGCCAAAACCAAAATCTCTAACACGTCCACAAGCTTTCAAAACAAATATCAAACTCAAGTTATTTCCCATAAATCCTCGTTCACGCATTTCATCAAACAGTTTGAGTGCATAAAAAGGATTGTCACTTTTTGAAAAGGTTTGGAGCATAATGTTCCAAATTGGCAAGGTGGGTCTTGGTATTTGGGTGAATACTAAATGGGTTTTGTTCAGATTGTGTTGTTGTTGAGAATATGATTTGATTATGGGTAGTATTGATGATGGGTCAGTGTGAAGATTAGTTATGATTAAACGAGCGTGAAGCTGTTTAGCGAATCGTAATTTTTCCATAAGATTAGTTTATTGTTTAACCTCATTTATGTGTTTTCGACTTAGGTTTCATAATTTTTTTTTTTTTTTTTTTCCTCGCTTATTTTGAAACTTGTTTATATAAATTATTATCTTATAACAAACTTACATAAATTCATAAGTAACAAAATAAGCAGAAAAACTGAGCATGTAAAGTCATGTGTAATGGGGCGTTATCTCTCCCAAACCCCCCCTCGCGCCCCCATCGCGCCCCTCCCCCCGTTACACAAGGGCGCTATTGGCCCAAAAAAACCGAAAGGCGTGAGCAGCATAGCGCCTTGCCCTTTGTGATTTTAAAAAAAATTTACCGTTGGTATTCAAACGGATAGTTTTGGAATGCCAAAAAAAAAAAACGCTCCACCCTTTTTTTTTTACATCTATTTAAACCTCATTTTTTTTTTACCATTTTTCTCACAAAACATTCTACATCTTTTAACCAAAAAAAATCAATTATGTTTCTTAACCGTCCAAACTTTTCACACAACTACAACCCCGGTTTCGTACCACCTCGTCGCAATAACGATTTAGGCGAAGACCAACTCTCAAATGAGCAACTTTGGAACTTGCTTTCACAATCGATACCGCCGATGCCACCAACGCAAACGATGCATCCGATGCAAACCATGTCAACCTTTCAAAACTACGGTTATGGTCAAAATTACGGGTTTGCCAATTTCAACGCGTCTCAAGGCTCGGGGACAACTATCAATGTCGAAGAAGACGAGACGGTACCGGAGACGCCTCCGGATAAACAACCGGTGGGCGAACCCTCTAAACCAAAAAAAATGTCACATAAAAAAAAAGCCACTACCAAGCCGAGAAAACCAAAAGAAACCCGACTATGGACCGATGATGAGACAATGGCTTTAGGTCGTGCATGGCTAGAAATTGCGGAGGATCCCGTCATCGGTATTTATTTATTTTTATTTTTTATGTAATTGTTTTTTTTTTTTTTTTTTTTTTTTTTTTTTTTTTTTTTTTTTTTTTTTTTTTTTTGTAATCGTACACGACCATTCATTGTCTCAAACAAGACATTGCAAAGAAATATGGATTTATGTGATGCTTTCGGGTTCTAAAAATAAAGTTATGTAATCTTTCGTTTTTTTTTGTCATGTTTCGTTTTTTTTAAGAATCATGTAATGTTTCTATTTTATTTTAATGAAATTGTGTTTTAGTTTTAAATTATATTGTTTTAAATAAAAATGTATTGTTTGGTTGAATAAAAAAAAAGAAAAAGAAAAAAAAAGAGTGACACGTGTCGCGAAACGCCTCACCCACCATTACACACCTAAAGCCCTCAAGCCCCTTTGCTGACTGGGCTGCCACGTGTCAGAAAATGCCCTATGGTGGGGCTTTATGATTACACATAGCCTAAGATATAAAGCCCGTAAGCATAAATAAGCTTAAGAGTAAATTGCAAAAATCGTCCCTGTGGTTTTCTCAGATTGCAAAAAACGTCCCTGTGGTTGGCTAATTGCAGGCGGCCTCCCTGTAGAGGAAAGTTTTCATCATTTTGATCCCTGATTTTAACTGGCGTTAAATGAATTCCGTTAGAAGTTACGCGTTTAGCCCTTTTGGTACATGAGCATTGCAGCGTCCATCATTTTTTCGTTTGTTTTTACGTTTTCATCCATTTTTACTCGTTTTCTTCCATTTTCGCGTGTTTTCGACCAATTTTTTACGTTTTCGTCTGTTTTTTACGATTTACTCCGTTTTTTTACGTTTTCGTCTGTTTTTTGATGATTTCGCCTGTTTCTTTACGTCTTCATTTGTTATTTTTACATTTTCGTTCGTTTTTTTACGTTTTCGTCTGTTTTTTACGTTTTCGTCTGTTTTTTTACGTTTTCATATGTTATTTTACGTTTTAGTCTGGTTTCTTATGTTTTCGACCCTTTTTTTACGTTTTCGTTCGTTTTTTTTACGATTTCATCCCTTAGTTTACGTTTCGTTCGTTTTCTTACGCTTTTTTTTGTTTCGTTTTTGTTTATTTTTTTATGTTTTCGTCCCTTTTTTTTACGTTTGAGTGTGTTTTCGTCTGTTTTTTTTACGTTTTACTCCGTTATTTACATTTCCGGCAATTTTTTTACGTTTTCGTATTCTTTTTTACCTTTTTTCCGTTTTAGCCCTTTTTTTTAAGTTTGAGTCCGTTTTTGTCCCCTTTTTTTATGTTTTCGTCAGTTTTTTAGATTTTCGTTCGATTTTTTACGTTTGCATCCAATTTTTTATGTTTTCATCTTTTTTTATGTTTTCGTTCGTTTTCATATGATATTGTACGTTTTTTTGTACATTATTCTACGTTTTCTTATGTTAGGTTAATGTAAGAAAATGGACAAAAAGGTAAGAAAATGGACGAAAGTGTAAGAAAACGTAAAAAAATTGTCGAAAACATAAAAAAAGGGACGAATACGTAAGAAAACACACTCAAACGTAAAAAAAAAGGGACGAAACGTAAAAAGACAGACGAAAACGTAAAAAAATAGACGAAAACGAAAAAACAAAACAAAAAACTTAAGAAAACAGACGAAAACGTAAGAAAACGAACGAAAACGTAAAAAAAGGGAAAAAATCATAAAAAAACGGACGAAAATGTAAGAAACTGGACTAAAACGTAAAATAACAGATGAAAACGTAAAAAAAAGACGAAAACGTAAAAAAACGGACGAAAACGTAAAAATACGGAGCAAAAAGTAAAGTAACGGACAAAAACGTAAAAAAAGGATGAAATCGTAAAAAAAACGGACGAAAACGTACGAAAATGTAAAAACGGACGAAAACGTAAAAAAACGTAAAGAAACGGAAGAAAACATAAAAAAACGGACGAAAACGTAAAAAAAACAAACGAAAACGTCAAAAAATAGACGAAAACGTAAAAAATCGGTGTAAATCGTAAAAAAACAGAGGAAAACACGCGAAAACGAACGAAAACGCGTACAAATGGACGAAAAAAGGATGGACGCTGCAATGGTCATGGGCCACAAGGGCTAAACGTGTAACTTTTAACGGAATTCATTTAACGCCAGTTAAAACCAGGGACCAAAATGATGAAAACTTTCCTCCATAGGGAGGCCGCCTGCAATTAGCCAACCACAGAGACGTTTTTTGCAATCTGAGAAAACCACAGGGACGATTTTTGCAGTTTACTCTAAGCTTAAACAAACGTACCCCCTAAAAGGATTATGATTTGTAGGTGTTGCAATCTGAGAAAACCACAGAACTATATAAGGTGTTATAGTAGCGGTAAATTTTAAATTTTAGAAAAAATGTGATTGCTAGAAAAGTCTGAAAACTGTTGTTAAAATAACTGTTAAGTATAATATAGTGATGCCTTTAAAGTTTTAGAAGATTTTTTGAGTGAGATCAACAATTTATTGAGACTCACGTGAGGTCATCTCGCAAATGAGACAAGAGTGACGCGTGACAATTTAGTTTGGTTTTAGTATGAGGAAATCTTCTACGAGGCTCAAAGGGCAGAAGCCCTTTATGTGGAAGCCCTGTTTTTTCTTTGCTTGGGATTCGTCTTTGTCTTGTCCAGATTTTGTCTAATTGGGTTTTTGATATATTTAAGACTTTGGTATGGGCTTCCAATTAGCCGAAGTTCTCATTTATCATCACTAAACATATATTTTATTTGAGTAGTGCTAAATAGACTTAAAACACATGCTTAAATATACGACTAATCTATAAATCTATTGACAACTGTATCATGCACTTTTTCTTTCAAAATTCTACCAATTATTTTTTTCAAATCATTACTTGTATAAGTAGACATGATTATTAAACACATTAACTATCTTTTGATTTTTTTTCTGTTATTTTTTTTATACATCCACATGTAATACATCCAAGGTTGGTTATGTTTAGTTTTCTCAAAAAAACGATGGAAGGGATTTGGATTAAAAAAATAGTCCACCTTATTAAGGTTGAGAAAATGACATGGAGAGTGATTTTGAACAGTGGTCATTTACTACACGTCACTTTTTTATCACTAGATCGTAATTTTTTTTAAGATAATTGTATTCTAATTGCAACCGCTATTGAGTTTTTAGCATTTGACACAAAACAACGATTGGTACACATGTGCACATTCGTGCCAATCAACATAGGCGCCCCTTGCTTCCTTTTCATGTCAGGCCATCTCAAACGCCTAGTTACCCCACCCAGATTTCACCGCACCTCCGCACCCAGATAGATGTTTACCTCGCCTATCCACATAGATACCTCACTATGCTAAAATTATAATTTTATAACTTTCAGGGTATGGATCCAGTGAGAAGAATACTTAAATTGACAAGAATTAGAAATAACTATAACCACAAATTTGATATTTGAATTAGATGCACCTATGTTCATTTAGATGCATCCAAATTAGTTTTGAAAATGATTTTGAAGTAAAAACGATGCACCGTAGTACTAGCAACAAATATGACTCGCAGGGAACGAAAATTACATAGGATTTACATAACTTGATGAAATGCATCTAATATATGTGTATGCATCTAATTTTTTTGCTAGAAAATATGTTATGGTGCATCTAATTTAAGTCAATGCATCTCAAATGTGTGGCTATAGCTATTTTTCATCCTTCTCAGTTGATCCTAAGTCATTTCTAACAATATAAATACTTCTACAAGCTTTTACCTGACTTTCAGGAAGGTCTCGTGATCTTCTACACCGTTGTTAAAGATTTTGCCAACTTCCGAACCGTGTCATTATTTATAAAAAGATTTTAAAATTATTGTTGTTTCATACAATGTATATTTTGGATTACTCTTGTGTACAAAGTTTAACGGACTATAAGAACCTTGAAATAAAACTTCATTATTTGTTTCTGTTCACGGTAATTTACTACATAACACGCATGAAGTTGTTTTGATCTCCTAGGGTATGTAGCGAAATGTAGCAGTAGCAGTTAGGGTAGCAGTTGCCGGTAGTTGTTTCCTTAATAAAAGTATTTGGTAATATAGTTGTAGCTCTAATTATAACGTGTAAAATGATTGAAAATAATATACATATTAAAATAAAATCTGATTAAATAAATTTGAGGGTATACAATTTAATAAGCATAACGCTAACCGTTTTGAATAGGAGCAGTCATACAAAATGCAAATGCTAGCTGCTTGTTATCAAACAAGTTTTGTATTTAAAATGCTAGTTGCTATAAAACGCTTTAAAACGGTTGCTGTAAAAATGACCCTAGATGATCATTAATTTCAGCTACTTTTACAAACTCAACCGTACCGTTTATGAATTTGAGTTATGTAATTTGTTTTCTTTGACTTGGTATAGTACTTCGAAAGAGAGTCATAATGATAAAATTATTGGATATAATTAACTATTCCCATTATGAAAATTGACACATAACCATCACCTTGCACATTCACATGATACTAATAGTGGGTGGGTTGGTGATTCGTTCACCGGTTTGTGGTTGAGATCTTCCTCTTTTTTGGTCAAACGTGGGTTGCGGTACATATTCACTCTCGCAACTTTTTTGTGACATTGAATATCTTAGTGTAAAGACCTGGTCAAGTGGTCATATCAATATATTTGTCAACTGAAACAAGTTATTAGGAGTACAACAATGTTTGTTGCGAGTTAAGTGAACACGTAAATCATTTAATGATTGTGTTGGAACCCTTAACTTGTTGCTAAGGTATTTTGGTTTACCTAATGTTACCTCCACAAAACAGCAAGAAATTACTAACTCGAGATAATTTAAGGCCAAGGGAGATGAGCATAATAGATTTGTCAAGGTAAACTAAAGATGGTATCGATTATATATTTGTACTTACGTTAGAAAATGAACTCTAGTTTCGTTCGTGTTTTTACAGGTATGTTTGGTAAAAATAATTATTGCTGGAACTAGAAATAAAGATGTAGATGGAGATGAAGATAAAGATTATAAAAAAAAATTATTTTTGTAAGCTAAATAAAGTAGCATCCTTTTTTTTAAGTAGTTTATAAGTTTATTTTTTTTTTAAATAACAATATCTCGTGTGTCAAACATAGCACACCCGATTACATATTTGATCCTTCTATGACACTTCACTGCTAATAAAAATACTGAAATTAGTTTAATCATGATTTGTATATGTGACCAACAATTAATGTGGTGATGATGATCATACACCATGCATGCATCACCTTGTTCATCTGGTGAGACAAACATATATCCCACATAGATATGACAGTTTTTGTTATAACTTATAGTAATCAAAACTAAATGATTGCATGTATCTATTCAACAAGATTCGATTTTAAGGTTTTTAGTAATTAATTACATGTACTAAACGAGGCTCTTGATGCCACTGTTGGAATATTCGAATCATAAAACTATAAACTAATAAACATAACATGAACATCAAAGCATATAGCACAGCTTAATAAAACAAGATCTATAAACATGTAATTAATTAACTAATATTTAAATAGATGCGTATCTTATTAGGTTTCTAGCAAGAACAAGAAACCGGGTGTCCAAGATCCGGTAAAACCCTAACTTAGGGTTTATAAAATCGACCACCTATAAATCGAATTGGGGAAAATAACTCAAGCTAAAGTAAGCTTGATCTCCGTTCTTGTACACACGTATTAGTAGCGTTTCAATGTGAAAAGCTAGGTTCATGTATCACAAATAAAACATCACAACACCTAAGGTTTGATGTTCTTGATAATACATGATCGAATCTGTAACATCCCGCCTACTCAGACCACAATATTGTCCGCTTTGGCCGCAGGCTCACGGCTTTGCTTTGTGGCCCTCATGTGAGACTTCCCGGCAGGTCACCCATACCAGTGCTACTCTCACATGAGCACGCTTAACTGCCAGTTCCTAAGAACCCCACTCGCAGTAGACCACAAAACGCGTTGTGTCATTGTAAGGCGAATGTTATCTTATGAACCCAGCATCTCTCCAGGCCACAGCCGATGTGGGATTTGCCTAGGATGTTACAATCACCCCCCCTCAGGGACTCATCGTCCTCGATGAGGTTTGCCCCACCATCCCGAACGGCTCTGGAGTGGCTCTGATACCACTTGTAACATCCCGCCTACTCAGACCACAATATTGTCCGCTTTGCCCGCAGGCTCACGGCTTTGCTTTGTGGCCCTCATGTGAGACTTCCCGGCAGGTCACCCATACCAGTGCTACTCTCACATGAGCACGCTTAACTGCCAGTTCCTAAGAACCCCACTCGCAGTAGACCACAAAACGCGTTGTGTCATTGTAAGGCGAATGTTATCTTATGAACCCAGCATCTCTCCAGGCCACAGCCGATGTGGGATTTGCCTAGGATGTTACAGAATCCCAAGGGACACATCACAGTATGTCAACAAGAATAAAAGAAGTAATCTTATTCCAAGCATATACATATGCATACACGTATCACTAATACATGCACATGCATGCATAGTATATCTCATTAACACTTTTACTGTTTTGTGATTGCATGTCAGTGGGTAGTGGAAGAAAAAGAACCGATTGATTAATCGGTTAGGGATATGACTTGTCGATTGATATTGAGCTATTGAGGTGTTTATATATACTCCAAACTTGCTCTTCAAGTTCGAGTTTAACACCTTCTCAAGTTCTAAAATTCAACACTCAACCCCCTCCTATTTCCTCGTTCGACCATATAAATATTTGTGATTTAATAATTAATCATAACTTAATATATTAATTATTAATACATTGAAACTCATACGTAATGTGTGCAATCCCGAAGTCTCGTGTTCGAAACTGGACATACATATATTAATAAAAATCCATAAACTCTAACAGCTCTCACTTGGATATTCATTAATATCGTAATGACATGGGTTAGTCTAGCTTAACCTTCTCAATGCCCCCAGCTTGAACCGAGTATGGTTTTCCTGGAAAAACCATGTGATGATTTTATCATCATACTTATCCATTTGTTTATAATACCGCGTTAATATGGATATGGATCAAGGTCATTCCATAATTAACTATTCTGTTTCTCGTTATTATTTGATTGATCAAGATTACCAAAACATCTGAACGTATTCCAGATAGACTTTGGGTGTGGCCACACAAACATCTTGTCAACCCTACGAGGGGCCCAGCAATATTATACTTCAAAACAAATTTGAAGGAACAAATCCTTTATTGACTACGAGCATAACCCTCGAACTTCGCATCACCTCCGAAAATAGCCCTTATAACCACCAGTTACGGATAGCGTTAGACTACCTTACATAAAATGAGCTACATCCTCGGCAGTTATCTGGTATCTCAAGTCTGAGGATAAATATTCATGATTTACTTAATGACGACAATCCATAAAGTACAATCATGTGGTTGGGATAAGTCCTATATTCAATTTATCCAATATTGAATATCATGTGATATTGGTATCTCAACCTTACAGTACATTCTACCAATCCTCACATTTGTCTTTATTTAATGATATTCCCATATCATTAATCGACAACGGACAATTTAGAATAACATAAGTTATTCACGGATTTAAACATGCAAATATAGGATACAATATTATAAATGAGAATAAACGTTATCCGCACTTTATTTCATTAAAATAATAATTGCTTTAATATCCCTTATCCAAAATACTAACTAGATCAATGCATGATAATTCTCATTAATGAATTATGCCACAAGTCATGTTCCACATACTTGTTGACAAGGCATAAATCAACTAATGTTGATCTATCGGAATTTTGAGAATACTTATTTCAATAATGAAATTCTTGTATGCGTGCATTCATCTATCTAGATATTGCCACATACTTCATAAAATGCGTGACATCCTCATGCACGAATTTATGACAATTAAACTACCAAACCTTGCAGTTAAAGTATTCTAATTCTTTATGTATAATGCAATTATGCTCATTTTGAGCATAACTAGTACACATGGTCTCCTAATAAGGATGAACTCCCACCATGACTAGTATTGAGTGTCATCTCAATCTTACTAGCATCATTGTATCCAAACAACAATATGCTCTTTTAAAAGTTCCCGTAAACTTTTAATATTCATCGTGTAATGTTTGACATCTACAAATCTTACAAGATTTGTCACCTATATTAACATCTTGCCATATGGTTCATATCTAGAATTTTAGAGCAAATTCAGGTTGAGGATGTAAATTCTAAACCATATCCATTACACTTAGCTATCTAATAATTTTCAATTAGATACTAATATTGTCAATCATCTTGCATCTAAGCATGATACAATAAATAACATGATGTACATGAATAATACTTTCGTCAACCTTAAAATTATTCATGTCATATCTTTTCAAAGATATGATACTATCTAGATTATTCTAATAGTATATCATGTTCTTTTTAGAATCAGTTATTATTACCGCTTATGTTTATAACAATAAACATATATTCCAAGGTTTTATTTTCTAAATTTCCTTGTGAAGTTTCATTCCAAACTAAGACTTAACATATAAATGTTACTTCCTATATGTTATACAACATATATGAAATAAGAAAATATATATATCACTCCCACTAGCTTTCAGGAATATTCAGAAATATCTTATTTAATTATAAATCAAAACTAGATTTAATAACTAAAAATAAGTATATCTTCTAGATGCATGCATTAATCCATTTTACAAATGATCTGCGCTTTGTATACTACCAAAGATTATTTTAATTCAAACACTCCTTTCAATTACTTTTCGTCCTCGCACAAGTAATTACACAAGAAAGAGTTTTGATATTCCATTATTAATTTCATATAAATGAAACTAATAATGACAATCATAATCTTTATATATTTAATGTGCTTAGAAAGAATTTCAATCACATTTAATTTCTTAAGTGTGTTTGATAATCTTTTCACATATTAAATATATATACAAATTTTGTCCATATGATTTCTACACAAGAATTTAAATCTCTAGGATTTTCATTTCCTTTGTAGAAATTCATCTCCATTCTATAGTGTAACTATAGAGTTCAAGATCAACTACGTTTTTAAACTAGTTATCTTCTTGGACTGCATCTTATTAATCATAGTATGAGTAATTTGCCAAATAAACATTTGCAATTTATTAACAGGCATACCACGATCCTGTAACTCATAACCCTCAACATATTCTACAAATATTTGAGATATCCTTGCGGATCTATGAAATGAAAATTTCATCATCTTTGAGATTTAACACTAACATGTTAAATCCTCATTATGATTTTTCTAGTGTATTTAGAAGATTATGTATCTTGTAATTTTTATCTTATCAAGATAAAACTCCCACTTGCCTTTTGCAATTTATAGATTAACTATAAATACTTAGCAAATAGAGCAACACAAACTTGTTCTCTTTTGGGACTTTACAAATACATATTGACAGTTCCTAATCTTAATTTGTTAATAACCTACCCAACAAGTAGTTTAACAAATTCTGAACTTCAATTTTAAGACTTAATGTGATTCAACACATTCCATAATCAATGGTGTCTTATTAATCTTCTAGGTTGGAGTCTTAATTGAGTATATCCAATCCATACTCAATTTCCTAACCTTGATATCTTTAGGAAGAATATAAAATATAGTTATCTCAGATCAAACAATGTATCAAGAGTTTGATTTTCCTAATTGAACATACCACAAACACTATGTATTCCATTAGGATTAATATTATAAGTCTTTCTTACAATATGTAAGATAAATATATTTCGTTTTTGGCTTACCTATTTACCAACTAAGTCAATTTAATGGTACAATAGACTTCCAAGCTAATTGCATGCTTTATAACATAAGTACTTTTGATCAAGTCACTTCACGTCTATGTCTTACCAAGAAGACATAACTGTTATAATCCCAATCTACGTCATAAATCATTGATCAACTCAATGACTTCTTGTATATGTCTTAATTAAAAACATAACAAGATAACGTCTTACTTTGTTATAAGTCTTATTAACAATAAAAGACTTCATATTTATATCTTTATACTAAAATATAAATATGCATAACTAAAGTAATAATGAACACCACAACTTGGTTTTAATATTATTTCAAGTTAATTTATTACTTCATTTATTTATGTCATTCGAAGAATACATAAACATCTTAATATGAAGTAGTATAAGATTACTTCATTTATTTATGTCATTACAACAATACATAAATATTTACATTTGAAGTAGTCTTATTATCATATCGACACTTGTTCTAATAATTATCTAATTTTAGAAACTTGTAAATTAACATAGTTTCATCACATCAGCTGAGGCTGCAATGATGAAAGTATGTAATTTACCTTGTCATTAATATCTAGTAATGAAAGTAGATATTAACTCCAAGTGTTCTATAAATTAGAATGTGTATTAAACACATTAGAACATTGATCTCTTACCTTACAGTCAAGAGAACCCTATAAATCATATTCCTTTATGTTGTTGCTTGCACACAATACAGATTTCTCCCACTTGTGCATGGAACAATATCACGTATCAGATAAACAACACGTCAATAGTTTGCTTATTTGATCAATATGATTGTGTCATAGATATAAGTAGATATAGAATCACCTTGTCTAGTAAGGAAACGTACACGACTATCCTTAATACCACAAGTGTCTATAATTGGAAAGTTTTTATCTCAAGAGATTCTAGAGATAATCCGGGTTACTACCAAGACTTGTAGCTCCCATTGAATTTAAGATCACTACATGAACTCATTATTCAGTAATTACAACACTATGCTCCCACTGGATTTGACAACATTGTAAATGTTTCAAGACTAGTAAAACAAATAGCGTGATGTTTACTTTCCTACACCTTTGAGTAATCCCTTACGTAACAGCTACTAAGGTACTTCAAAGAATGTATTCTACTTGTCAATGACGGAATATCCATCAATGCAATTAACTTGAAAGAATTGGGTATGCAATTTCTTCCTTAATTAGGTCTACCATCCCCATCATGGAATGTAGCACCTTTAAATGGTTAAAGCATAACAACTAGATCAAACATTCTAGTTTGCCTTTTACCAATTATGCGGTAATTAGTCTAGCTTCTAAATTAATAACTCCTACACGTGCAATTTCTACAAAATTTGCCATGAGTTATTTCTTAGAATTTAGACAATTCTAATTTTCCTATTATACATTTCTCATTCATGAAAAGGAATAGGATTAAGTCTTATTCTTCACAAGGAAAGTAGACTCGGTTTATTATTTTCTGTAAAAATTAACTCTATCCAAAACCCCTACGGGTATAGATCAATTTACTACTAAAAGAATGTCCCATATTTACGGTTTTAACGTTGCATTAAATACATTAAAAGAATTTTCAAAATTCAATTTTAGTATTTTTGATAATAACTTTTCAAGAAAATTAAACACCCACGGTAAAAATAAAATTTCACCATTTAATTTTCATTGAAAAATATGATCCAAATTGACGCCGTTTCATTACATCAGCTGAGGCTGCTAGCAATGAAAGTACTCAATAAGGTACGGGTCAATCCCAATTGCCAATATCCAATTGCAATTCCTAGAATCATGGGACTTACATATTATGCCAACCTCAGTTGCAAATGTAAGCATGTTTCATCCCCAAATCTTTATGCCTTGACGCCGTTCCATCACATCAGCTGAGGCTGCTAGTGATGAAAGTGCTCAATTAAGTTAACCAATTTAGAAACATGTAAACTTGACGCCGTTTCATCACATCAGCTGAGGCTGCTAGCAATGAAAGTGCTCAATTTACCCTTTGATTCCCATTCTTTGAATCATTACATTTAGCTGAGGCTGCTAGCAACGATAGAATGTCATCTTAGGTGTTTCCGTATTAATTGGTTGGCATTTACTTAAATTTAAAGGGTATAATTTTGATGTGTGTAATCAAAATATGTACAAAGATGTCATGCATTCATCTTTGTATCATATGTTTTCTACAAAAACTGTTTACTCATTCGTAGCTTAAAATCAATAAAATTTAATTGATGGCGTTGAGAAACTTACAACATTGCCTTAAGATGCTTCGTACTTTTTCATGGTGTACTTGGTAAGTCTATTATTGACGCACAGGCGAGCGGAGGGGCAAATGTCCGCCGAAGCTAATTAAAAATGCGCCCCTTTCGGATGACAATTTAATGTCAAGCCTCCTTATACCCACTTTATAGTTTGTCAATATTAGGTCCGCCGCTTCGACCACTTTTGTACAATCGCATCAATCAATTAAAACTTTAAGATTTAAAGCTTAAAACAATTTTATTTAGTAAATTATTAATTGCTAGTCTCGCCTGGGAGAAATTACCGTGCGAAGCGAACCACTATCGGCACATAAGACTTGGCAATAAATAAATTTACTACAAAGGTTTCATAGTTATTAGGTTCATTTATTTTTATTTTTATTTTTTCAAAAAAAAAATTACCCTCTTTGATGTTACAATCCATCATAATTAAACACAAAGATCAAGTAATTAAAAAAATAAATAAACAAACACTAAATAACACATATATGATTATTAACAATATCATATAGCCACATGCAAACCTTTTGATAAATCCTATTAATTTTCTATGTGAATTTATAATGTATGTAATTAATAAAACTCCCATTGGTTTTCGAGTTCATTGTGCCCAATGGACCACAGACGCCAAATAACTTGGCCGCGTAAGTTTTAATTAATTAAATAACACATTGCACATAACCAATTAATTAATATTTAATTAGGGTCTTCCCTAATTTCAAATTTATCTTAAAAACCATGTAGCAATTATTAACACAAAACATTCCATGACAAAAACATGCAAGATTTTGTCATGGAACCCATATTGCACTTATAATCATGTAATCACATATTATCAAGCCAGTATATTAGTACGCATACAATTAATGACATCACTTAGGTACTCATTAATTAAACACTTAAAATTTTCATGCAATCCTATGGTTTCTACAAGATTTTACAAAAACTAAAACCCTAAAAATAAAATATGGGTGTCCACCCAAATTAAAAAAATTAGGGTTTGTAAAATAAAACTCTAGAATAATCATGATTGCATGTATCTATTCAACAAGATATTTAAGGTTTTTAGTAATTAATTACATGTATTAAACGAGGCTCTTGATGCCACTGTTGGAATATTAGAATCATAAAACTATAAACTAATAAACATAACATGAACATCAAAGCATATAGCACAGCGGAATAAAACAAGATCAATAAACATGTAATTAATTAACTAATATTTAAATAGATGCGTACCTTATTAGGTTTCTAGCAAGAACAAGAAATCGGGTGTCCAAGATCCGGTAAAACCCTAACTTAGGGTTTATAAAATCGACCACCTTTAAATCGAATTGGGGAAAATAACTCAAGCTAAAGTAAGCTTGATCTCCGTTCTTGTACACACATATTAGTAGCGTTTCAATGTGAAAAGCTAGGTTCATGTATCACAAATAAAACATCACAACACCTAGGATTTGATGTTCTTGATAATACATGATCGAATCCCAAGGGACACATCACAGTATGTCAACAAGAATAAAAGAAGTAATCTTATTCCAAGCATATACATATGCATACACGTATCACTAATACATGCACATGCATGCATAGTATATCTCATTAACACTTTTACTGTTTTGTGATTGCATGTCAGTGGGTAGTGGAAGAAAAAGAACCGATTGATTAATCGGTTAGGGATATGACTTGTCGATTGATATTGAGCTATTGAGGTGTTTATATACACTCCAAACTTGCTCTTCAAGTTTGAGTTTAACACCTCCTCAAGTTCTAAAATTCGACACTCAACCCCCTCCTATTTCCTCGTTCGACCATATAAATATTTGTGATTTAATAATTAATCATAACTTAATATATTAATTATTAATACATTGAAACTTATACGTAATGTGTGCAATCCCAAAGTCTCGTGTTCGAAACTGGACATACATATATTAATAAAAATCCATAAACTCTAACAGATGCAAAATATATGAACGGATTACGTTTTGAATGTATTTTTATTGGTATATTTTTTATCAAGTATTGTATAATACAAAAAAAAATATTTATAATCAAAGTTGAGAAAGAAAGACCGAAAAGTCAAATGGGGAATATAATTTTGAGACAGAGGGAATAGTTAGAATTTACCTTTTTGAAAAAATAATTAGGTACAATAATTTCTTCATTTATAGATGCCTTCTTATCCTATCAAGTAGCTATTTTGGCTAGGATAGACATAGAGTTGGCAACCGGTTAGAATGAATGGCCAAAACATGTCATTAGTGTTTGGTTAATCCAATGATGTTGTTTGGTTTAAAACTTCAGGATATCTGCCTAATTCTGTGAAACAAAACCTATCACTATGTTCTCAAGATTTTTTTGGGAGTGAAAGTGAAAGGAATGAAATATTTTTGTGTTCTCAAGAAAAAATGTAGGAAAGAATGGAAGTGAAAGGGAGTGAAAAGGGGAGGAAGCATAGCTTGTTTTGTTAACAAAACTTTCATCCCAATATTGGGATGAAAGTGAAGGAAAGAAAAGCTCAGGTAATTTAATCTTCTTATATCCTACACCTTTCTCCAACCATCACCATCTTTTTCAATTCGCAGCTTATTTAAGCCCACAAACAAAAAACATAAGTCAAAACACAAAAACAAAATAAATCAAATCAAGACACCCAATCCAAATAACACCATCAAGATCCGCACAATCCCAGATCGTGAATCATGATTATGAAAATTAACAAAACCCCAGATCGTGAATCAATGAAGAATTTTTTTTTAATCAAATTAACCAATACCCATATGAAAAATCAACCAAGATTTGTTTTTTTAAAGAAATTAAGAAAACCCAATTGGGAATTTCAACAATCCTTGATTTTCTTGCAAAAAATAAAATAAAAAACAGATGAGATATCAATCAATATTTGGTTTTTAGGTAAAATTAAGAAGAGTCCATATGGGAAATGTATAAAGATATGATTTTTGAGGTTGAAAATGTTGCTAATGTGGTTTATGTGATTAGAGATAAAGATGGTAATACATGTGGTTAGTGATTAGTAGATAAAGATTGTGTTTGTATGTTAGTTAGAGAAAAGAGGGTTTTGATTTTTTACGAAGTGGTGAATATAAGAAGATGTAATTAAACATGAGGGGAAAAATTGTGTGAAGATGGCATGGTGGTGGTAGAGTGGTCGGCAGCGTGATGGTGGCAGTGAATATAAGAAGATGTAATTAAACAAGCTGTGAATTGAAAAAGAGTGTTTCTGTTACTTTTTACTCATTTTACTTCCAACTCTAGAACACACAACACAAAAGTGACTTTCTTTCCTCCCCCACCATTCCTCTTCTTTTACCATCCTTTGCTTTCCTTCCCCTTTCAAAATAAAACCGGAGAACATATTGTATACGACATGGCATAATATTGGATACACAAATGAAATTGGTTACATTGCTCAAACTTTTGATAGAACAAACACATGATTAAAGTTTTGACTATTCATGCAAGCAAGATTATTATGAACATACAAATGCTTAATTCTATTTTATTAAGAATTAACTTTTAGATTTACATAGAGGTGGAAGGCAAATGCTTAATTATTATGGATACAAACTTCCCATATACCTGATACGTATTATATCCAAATTAAATATTTAAAGCTTCTCATTAATCTCTTAGACAATTACTTAATTTGAAAATGATTTTTTTTATAACGGCAATTTTAACTATCTCACAACATATGCACTACAAATTCATCTCACATGTTTTAAGCAGATCTTGAACCCACAATTATTTAATTTGAGAGTTACTTACATAACATGAGATACCATTATGAAAATAAAATGTCCATGTCAAACAAGACTAGAACTATATAGACCTTTGACTAATCAAACATCTTTCATCTAGATAAAGTATCAAGTCAAACACATCATTTACTATTTTTAAAAGATGTAATATTCATTAACTAGCTCAACAATATTTTTGTTACATTAATGACATGTAAAACAAAACATTTTACGGTAATAACTTTTTTTTTTTTGGACAAATAAATTACATAAAAAAAAATGATATTGATCTACTTTTGCATAAAATAAATGGGTCATACTAACCGGACCTCCCTACATATGGGCCCTCACCTATTTTTAAAAAATGCACAAGCCGATAAAGCAGACAGTACAAGCGGTGGCAGCGGTAAGTCAACATATCCTATGAGAGGGTCAGTATATCACAGCCTAAAATAAATATTAGTAGGTGTATATATCAATTTCAATCTTTTCAATGAATAGTCAAGTTCAAAACTTTATTCCAATTATGTGCAAATGATTCTCTTTCAACTTTTTCTATTTATACACGACAGAAACTAATACATCTTGTTAGCTTATATATAAAAAACCTTAGGGTGAAGTTATTCAAGCCCCCCTATAGGGGGGTGTTGACTTTTTGGATGCTACCGCCGGTTGTATTGTATGTTTTAAAATTTGTACATGTTGATTAGAATAGACGGAGCCCACATGGTAGGGGGGGCTTGTATAACATAACCCATATAAAAAACCTTAGGGTGTGTTTGTTTTTTTTTTTTTTTTATAAAATTTTACTAACCCTTTTACTCTTACCAGTAAAAGGTGGTTAGACATTTTGATTATTT
This sequence comes from Artemisia tridentata subsp. tridentata, assembly GCA_021014915.2. NCBI lineage: Eukaryota > Viridiplantae > Streptophyta > Magnoliopsida > Asterales > Asteraceae > Artemisia > Artemisia tridentata. The sequence continues at coordinate 366,310,396 of CP139503.1, read as the reverse complement.
ATTTTTTTCTTTTTAGTCAGACCCAGTTAGACATATAACATCTTACTCAGTAAGAGGTGGGTGATTTGTCTTGCTGCCTCTTACTCGATAAGAGATTGAAGACTCGTGTTAATATAATATATTTGAATGTTTATTAACTATGTTATATTTATGATAAAAAGTCTTGTTTCAAATCTACATAAGTTACTTAAATAAATTGCAGAAACGAGCACTTAAAATCTTTCGGACAATTATAAAAAAATAAACAACATTATTTCGTTCAGATTTAGACTTTTTAGCCACCTCTTACTGATAAGATGTGCTAGTCAAATTCAGATATAAAACATTTTAATTAAACAAACACACCATTAGTTGTTTTATTATATCGTCTACTCAAACAAAAATACTTATAATGTCAACTTAAGCGGTTTTATTCTTAAATAAAGCAACCCCGTGACGCCAAATAGTCTTCCCACTACTCCCTCTATTTTTCCCTCTATAAAGCAAGACGTACGCAACTCGTTTCAGTTATTTCCATAACCTTCTTAACTTGTGTGTGTAAAGATCAAATCTCAAAGGATGGCTGAAGATACGAAAGCTAAAACGATACGTGCAATGTTAGCAATAGCCGATGCGCTTGCTTTTTACTGTGCTATTGGTATAGTAACACTTATGCTAACGGGTGCGTTTAGAGATGATCAAAACTTTAGTTATTCACTTAGCACAACGGGCGTCGTATCAGGAGATGGAAACAGGCTGCCCGTGCTGAGCAGACTACCGTGTGATGAGATATATGTCGTTGGAGAGGGAGAAACGTTGCATACGATTAGTGATAAGTGTGGCGACCCGTTTATTGTTGAGAAAAACCCTCATATTCATGATCCTGATGATGTTTTTCCTGGCCTTGTTATCAAGATCACACCTTCTTCTCTTGGTACATAGTTTATGATCATGTTTTGTTTTTTATCGTAATATATTATTAGTTTTGTTTTTTCCTTTTTTCTTATGTGTTAATTTGTATAGAGAGAATTCAGTAAGTCATCCTTTTGTCGAAAATTTTAATCTCAGATATGCATGATTACAATACGCTTTTTTGTAATCGAAAGCCTGCAATCGACGGTTTTTCAAGTATAGTCGTCATAGTCTATGATGATCAATAACATGTTTTTAGCGTTCGATTTTGAACCAGATATATAATGATCTTAGAAAGAAGTTTTTCGTGCTAACCTCACAAGTTTATAACTTCTAAAGCTAAAAGACTTAGTGATATATCTGGAGTTTTCGCAACAAAACGATTTTCGGTCGTGAGCTTCCCTCAAAGGAGAATATTTTTGATGAAGTGGTGTCTGGTTCTTTTTATTGGTATCGTTTTAGATGTAATGCTTCGTTTAATTGGATTGAGTGGCTCAAAAACCCTCATCTTATTTCTTTGTAATGTTCTAGCTCCTTGCTAGTTTTTTCTTATAAAATTGCCGTTCAAAAAAAAAAAAAAAAAAAAAAAAAAAAACTTAGTGATCAACATCGTGACCAGTATGAGATTGGACGTTACAAGCTTTATCTTTTAAATCCATGATGCTCACGATCAATAAACATCAAACCTTTAGGTGTATATACTGTTTTTAGATCATTTGCAACACGTGGAATATTAGTGCATGTAAATGGTTATTTTTAGATTCTATTACCTTATAGTAATAACCATAAGAAAAAGCTATTAATTAATAATAACTTGTTAAACAAGTTTGTATTCTTGTTTGGATATAGAACGAGATGTCACATGTGAACTGTTTGAAAATAATAAAGCAGTAGATTAAAAGTAAAAAAATAGCAGAAGGTAGAGTGGAAAAAGAAGAAGTTATTCCTTTTCCCATAATTGTCAAAATGGAACTTTTTGTTATCACGAATATAAAATTTCCCTACAACATGCAGAATGCCTCGTCATCAACTGTCACGTTTGTTGTAAAATATTAAATGATGAATTCTTTGAACCAAGTGAAATCTAAAAATTCCGCAAGTGAACGATATGATAAAAGAACGATGTTTCCATGTTCAGGTTATTTGAAAAAAACGAGTCTTTAACTCAGATTTAACTAGGATATATATGTAACATATTCTGACTATTTCTCATACCACCTACAAACACTTAAAATGTGTACTAATAAGTAAAGTTTGATCGAGACCTTCTTGTAAAATATATCAAGGTGTGTGACCACCGGCTGGGCCTTTGGGCAAGATACAAAACATCTTTCCAATTCAAAGTGGTCCTAAACTTGACCCCAAGTTAAAACTAGTACTATTGAACTAGCAACTATGTGCCAAAATTAAAAAAGAATTGATACTCATGTTTTTTATTTTGACACTCTACTCTGTCCATTGCATAGTTGTACAATGTTTACGGTATCCTCCGACAATTAACAGTGTCAATAAAGATACCTTAGCTAGGATTGGGATTGATAACATGTCAAAGAATCATAGGGAATATTGACATTGTCTCATAGATCTTCTTATCCATCATAATAGTTTGAATATTAAAATTTAACGTAGTTTTATTATGTGAATATATCTTTTTTATACGATAACTTAAGTCTTCGATTCACAATGTGAATACTCATTACATGACTAATTTTTTGATGATTCACAATGTTTCGACATCTTTTAACTATTCAACTAAAATGTTGAAATAGTTTATAAGGTTAGTTAAGAGTAGTTGACGCTAATGTGGGTCATCGTAATCAAAGTGATTTATTGGTCTTGTACTCTTGTTGACCTTGGTTTAATCTTGCCATAAATACATTCTATTACTTATTAAATGCAAACACTGTATTACAAGTTTATATTATAACTAGCTTATAGTCCCGTGGGATTCACGGGATTTTAGAGGGCTTTTGATTAAAAAAAGTAGGTACGTGAATAAAGTAAGAAAGAACAATGAACGTAAACGCTATAAAATTTTCTTGTAATGCAATAATAAGTTATAAGTCAATGATATATAAAATACAATGCGTGTAAATATCTATGTAATAAACGCTCATTGTCATGTGATCTCCAATTTTGGTGGTCTTCAGAAGCAAATGTATTTAGTGACCATTGTAACACTTCAACTAAAGCTCCATTACATGAACACCTAATAAGGTAAAAAAAATGTGTAAGTAAAAGAAATTTTCGATATATAGAAAGTGATAAATGTGTCGGTGTCATTTGTCATGACATGAACACGTATTGACAATGATCGACTAAATGTTTGCTACATGTGTTGTTGGTGCTGGTTATGGTCAATACAATGATTTTTTTTTTTTTAAGTTTATTGCTGTTGGTTGTGGTTTAAAAACAATTTCATTTACTTTTGGTTTTCTGTTTTAATACATTTGAATTATGTTTTCCGTTTAAGGTTTCTAATATTATATTTTAGATGTTAAGTGTTTTAATGATATGTTCTAGATGTTATTCAATGTAAACCTTAATTCAGAGTGTTTTTCAGTTTTGTTACAACTTTATAAATACACAAAAGAAAGGAGAGTATTTACCTTCTCATATTGGTTGAATGTTACATTAAAAAAAGTTTGTCACATCATCACATGCAATGAAATGTAAACATAAATAAAGGCAAATGATATAAGTAGGTAATGATAAATAGAATGAATATATAGTTACAAAATTTTGAAAGTAAACATTTATTGTTGCTAAAACAACTGATTGATACAAAAACATTCTATTGTGAAACTATAACTTTTCATCAACTGCATGTATCATCCTTTCATATGGGCATCGGCTTGTATGACCTAGTAAGTTAGAGTAACCTGCAAAAACCTGCAGAGAAAAATAGCATCATCAATAGAATACCTCAATCCCCAAAAAACAATACCTTGCAAAAATCCAAAAGAAACATTGTCCAAACACTAGTTTGAGGTGCATTAATCCAAATCAAACATACTCCAAACACCAAATAAGTTCAAAGGCATTGCAAATGCAAGAGAAATAATCCCAAAAAAAAATAATAATAAAAAATCATCTCTATGGGAAATGCATCCACAGTTATGTTGCATCAAATAAAAAGATTTAAATCCTTCACGAACCAAAGAAGTCTGTCACTTCCACCAAATGACCTCTCAAGACCAATTCATGGCTTTTCAACTTTGATCTCTTTTTCTAACTGGAACTTGGTCTTTTTGCTTGCACTGTTTTCTTATAATTCATCAAATACATGCTTCTCAATTGCATCCACTTTCCTCTTTTCATGAGACCCTGTATCAGTAGCCGACTGGTCAACATTAGTAACAGTATTCTTGATCACATTTCGAGGCGTTGTGTTTTCATCGGTTTGTGACTCCAAATCCCACAAAGAATCATAAAAAGATGGTAACCCAAGACAAATAGAACAACATTGTATTTGATAGTTTGTTATATATTCGTATATGTGGAAAACTAGAAGGGGGGTTGAATAGTTTTACGTCATTTTAATTTTATTATGAAAACTTTGTTTCTTTTTAAAACCTTAGATTTGAGTTTATATGAAAAATGATACTTGACCAATATTATTAATTATATGTGTATCCTTTTAGATTTGTTATAAAAGTTTTCTTTTTATGAATGGAGTTTTAAATTGATCTTTATGTGAAATCAACTTCTAATTAATACTAACAGTTATATATGCCTATATGTATGAAAGTAATGACGATATAAAAAAATAAGTAAGAGATGGAAAGATCAAACCGAGACACGAGGGATTTATAGTGGTTCGGCTACAAGGACACCTTCCTTGCCCTACTCCACTCCCCGAGCACACCTTGCTCGAGAGTTTTCTTCACTACTTCAACAAGCTCCCTTATGGCGGAGAAAACCTTACACAACTTTGGCTTACACCGGTTTAACGACACAAAGCTAAATGTCGAGTTCTAATAGTAGCTAGAACCAATCTCACGACTTCAATCACAACTAGTTCACGACTTATTCACGACTTCTTCACGACGGCTTCACGACTTCTTCACGACGGCTTCACGACTTCTACACGACGACTTCACAACTTCTAAGCTACGGCTTCACGACTTCTACACAACTACTTCACAACTTCAAAGCTATGGCTTCACGACTTCTACATGACGACTTCACAACTTCTAAGCTACGGCTTCACGACTTCTACATGACGACTTCAAAACTTCTAAGCTACGGCTTCATGACTTCTACACCACGACTTCACAACTTCTAAGCTATGGCTTCACGACTTCTACATGACGACTTCACAACTTCTAAGCAACGGCTTCACGACATCTACACCACGGCTTCACAACTTCTACACCACGGCTTTACAACTTCTACACCACGGCTTTACAACTTCTACATGACTTCTTTACACCACAACTACTTATACACCTTCTTCACTACTCACACGCTATACATATCTAGTCACTTATGTTTACACCTTATACATACACTTTACACAAATGAATGAATGATTTACAATTATGATACACCAACAACTTGGATGGAAGAGATACACCAAGTTGTAATACTTCTTGTCTTGAAGGATAGAAGTATTCTTCTCTTGCACTTGAGAGGTTGAAGCTTTGGATCACTTGAAACAAAAGCTTATAATTATATGATCAAAGGGTTTTTGAAAATATGAAATGAGATCTAAACCAGAAAGTTTTTAGTGCAAAAGGTGAGTAAAAATCCAGGGAAAGGCTGGTATTTATAGGCAGAAAAACTGAACAGCTGGAAAATTAAGGGGGCCGCCCAAGCCAACCGTTGCCCAGTTTTAAGGGGGCCGCCTAGCAAAATTAAGGGGGCCGCCCAAGCCAACCGTTGCCCAGTTTTGTCTTTTTGTGGGGAAGGTTTTTCTGGAACATTTTTACTGATTTTGGTTAAAAATTTGAATTCATAAATTTATAATGAATTAAACCTTTTTATTTATTACCAAAAATGTTTTTCTAAAAGATATAAATTTTTTTTGACATTTTATAAAAAATCTAGTTATTAAGAAAATGTTCCTTTGATCATATAATGCATTAAGAATTAGTTCATTCATACCTTAAGTGATTTTAGTTGTAGAAGTGAATATTTACAACTAAGTACTTGTTTATTTTATAAGTTTATGTTTTAATGAGTTTACATTTTGTGATCATCAAAACATAGAGATATGAATAAATATTGATAATGTTTTTAGGCATTATTTATGTCAACAATCTCCCTCTTTTTGATGATTACAAAACCTAAACTCATTAAATCCAAAAGTTTATTTTTGGACAAGTATTTAGTGAGTTTATATTCACTTCTCCCCCTTTTTGTAGCATCAAAAAGGTTATGCCGACAAGTTTTAGAGACAAAATTTGTCGGGACGAGAACTCCCCCTTGATGTGTGCTCCCCCTCGTTTGAGGGCACCAAGGAATCGATATATGGAATACTTGCAAGAAAAATATTAGAAGCACAAGCATATATATAGCAAAAATAAGCATGCATATAAAGACATTCATTAAAAATGTTGTTTATAAATACACAACCATCCAAGATTATATTCAATCTTACATTAGCTAGTAAGTAATGCAATCTACATAATCATTCTAGGAGTACATGATCTTCCATGGGGCTTGCACACAAAATGGTTTGAAACATTATTTTTGATTAAGCATTGCATATGCTTAATTTGGTGAGAATGGAGGTGGTGGTGGTGTAGTGGGTGAAAATGGTGGAGGTTGTGGTGGAGATTGGTTGTTAAGCATGTGTTCAAGGGATGAAAACATGTAGTGTATCTCATCTCTAAGACCAAAGATGATGGTTCGGTTGTGGATGCAACAAAGGCAATTGTCTCCATGGGCTTCAAGTAAAGCCCAAGGTATGGGAAAGAATGGTGGTGGTATTGGTGATGATGAGAAATGAGCATCAAGAGGTGTTATTGGTGATATGGAAATGACAAGTTGGGTGAATGGAGGTTCTTGATTAGGAGGTGGAGTTGATGCTCTTGATGGTGGTGATGATAGGTGTGAGTTGATGTAGTTATTGATGGATGAAGTGGAAGGTATGGATGAAGATGATGTGCCATGAGTGGAGGGTGTTTTTGATGGTGCATTTGGTGCACTTGGGGATGAACATTGAGGTGGTGGTGATGGAGTTTTGGTGTCTTAGAGATGGTTGATTTTGGTGATAGCATGGTGAATGAAAATGGGTGTTTGATGGAGGTGATGGTTGATTTAGGTAAGGTTTGGAGGTTTTGTGGTAAAATTCCAATACCAGTTCATCCTTTAAGAGAAATGGTAGCTGGGGCTAGATAAAAGGTGTCACAAGATGCAAAAGAAAACAGTAAATTTTACTGCCCAGATGGCCGGTCCCCTTAATTGTAGGCCGGCCCCCTTAAAATTAAAGGGACCGCCTAAGGAATTAAGGGGGCCGCCCATCTGGTGTTTTCCCAGGCGACCAAATTTGAAAATTTTCCAGAAAAGGGTCATTTTTAGGGTGTTTTTGCAGCAAGCTCCATTTGAATCATGTACATCAAGAATGATTAAATAGTGGCATAAACATGTTAAATACGCATGCATACACTTAAAACATATTATGGAATAAGCATGTTATTAATCATCAAGCATGTATATATATCATGATATCAAGTATACAAGCAATAAGCATAACAATCATATATTAAAGACAAGAAATAAAGCATTCATTAGTTGAAAATAATTATGTTAAAAACATAATTATTGATACAACACATATTTTGCTTATAGCATACAATAAGTAGAAAATTTTAAATTGCCTAAGAGATCCATTTGACTTGCTTGAGACATGAAAAACTTGAATTATTTTGGATGGATGATGGTAAAGAGGGGGTAAAAATGTTGGATTAATGGGGTTGTAAGTTTGGGTGTATGGATGTTGGAGAGAGTGTTGATGGAGGAATTAGAGGTGGAGAGCTTGGACTTGACCATGTTGAATGAAGGTTTTGATGTTGTTCAAGTGGTGGTGTTGGATTAGATCTAGTGAGAAGATACTCAATCCAAGTGAGACGCTCATTTAAGGCGATGGTTTGATTTTGGAGAAAGATGCAACAAGGACAATTGTTGACATGTTTCTCAATTTGACTCAAGTGATGTGGTGATGATGGTAATGATGGTGAGATGGATGGTGATGGGTCTAAGTTGCTTTGAGCAAGGTGCAAAGTAAGGAGAGCATTAAGCTCACGGGCTTCCTTGAGTTCTTCAATGAACTTCAAGTGTTGAGTGGACGGTGATGATGATGGAGAGTGGTTGTTATTTGGTGGAAGTGGTGGTGACACTCTTGGTGGTGGAGACATTTGTGAACTTGGGTAATTATGAGTGAATGAAGGTGGACATATGGATGATTGGTTATGTGTGTGAAAGAGTTCATTAGGATGAGGTTTAGGTGTTGGTTGAGTTTGAACAATATCATTTGTTGGGTTATGGCAAATGTCAAGCTTCCTCTTCCAAATGGGCCTCACTGAGATTTTAGCAACTCTTGAAGGCTTGGATCTTGGGTGGTTAGATGATGACATGTTTGGATGGATGATATGGATGAGCATTTATGATGGAGTTGGGTATTTATGGTGTAGTGATGATGTGATTGTGGAAGGTAAATTTTGGTGGGTGGTTTGTGACAAAATGTGTTTGTGAATTTTGGGAAGTATAGGATAAAATGGGCTAAAAAATAGAAAAAGGGAGCAGCACCTTCGACCATCAGATGGTCGGTCCCCTTAAATATTAAGGGGGGCCTCCTAATGAATTAAGGGGGCCGCCCATCTGCTGATTTCCAGGTTACTGGAAATGGGTTTTTGGCAGAAAATTATTGAAAGGGTTGTGTTTTTGGGTTTAGTTTTAAGCAAGTCCAACTTCTATTGAGGCAATTTAGGATTTAATAACTTATGTATGCTAAGCATATTCATTAGACATTATTATCTAGCATGCAAACAACTCATTTAGCATGTAACATATATATGTTAGACAAGAAAACACTACATAGCACCAAGTAATTCATAGTATCATATTTAGGAAGATTAATAAGCAAGTTAAATAATCCTAATGAATATCTATGTGCATGGGAATGTGGAGTTGTGATAGCATGGACTTCTAGACTTGTACCAAGTGAGGTCTTAGTGAATAAATTATGGTTATTTTCAAATTTAGTTCACTTATAAATGTCACATACATAAATATAGATGACAGTTATGAGATCACCATGCATGATTTAAAGAAATGTTTTTGGCATTATTCAACAATGTTTGAAAGTGGGTTTTTATGTAGATGTGAAAGATATATTAATGAAATAGTTTTGGCTTTATTTCAAAATGTTTTTATGAGGAAAGAAAACATATTTTTCCAATCTTTGGTTTTTGATAAACACGTAATTATGGACACAAGTTTGGAAGAAAGGTAGGATGGTGAAACATGTTTAATAGAAATGTGTCATAATCTTTTGAAAAATCATTTTTCCAAAATGTGAAGTTTTTGCAAATTTAAAAACAAGTCCCATTAATTATAGGTTTAAAAATAGTGGTTTATAAAAGATCTCATGCTCAAGGGTATTGGTTAAGTCTATTGTCACATGCTACCTCTTTCTACATATCCTATGGCATTTAAGCATGTATTATGACTAAATACAAAAATACATCATATCAGAGTAGTTAGAGAAAAACAAATGCTATTATAATGACAATGCATTCAACAACTAAACAAATAATTACGAAGGCATGCAGTCAAATCACATAGGAGCAAGTAAACATCTAGAAACTTTATATATGCAAGATGACATACATCTAGGAATGAAAAGCTCTAGTGAAAAGCAAAGTTCATAACAGTAAACTATCGTTAGGTATATTTAGGAAGAATAATGTATTCAAGTTGGAGAATGAGTATGAGACTATTACTAGTGGTGCTCAATTCAGGCTAAACATGACCGTTTTTACGGGTTACACACACCCAACTTCTCACATAGAAGCAATTCAACCGTTAGGTCAAATTGAGTTTCTAGTCAATAGATTCTCCAGTAGTCATTCTCTTTTTAGAAGAAATTAAGTTCCTAAATTTACCTATCGAAGAGTACCAAATATGAAGATTGCTTGGTTTACTAATACTTAGGGGGGCTAACTAAAGGGTTTCTAGTTCATTAAGCCACAGAACGAATATAACTAAAGTGTAAAGGCAAAGCAACCTATCAGACTAAGCGTATCCTAAGGCATTAATAAGATTATATGCATGAAGTAATTACTTATGAAATTTAAAAAGAGAACTTACCTCACGTCCTAGCTTTTCTTCGTAATGTCTTAGATGATGATCGACGTATGAATGATAGGTGAGTCTTCAAGATAACCAAGGTGTGAAAGTATATCATGGCAAGCTTCTAACACCTTATTTAAACCGAAGTGGCTTGACCCGAACATGTCTTGTACTGGACTCATTTGATATCTTAGCCTTGATGCATATAACGTCTTATGTAGAATCTTCCACATCGGATGATGTTCTTCTCCTTCGTCTGTGTCACTCCATGATTGTGGATTGGGTTCACTTTGGAGTTGATTCATGTAGTCTTCGTCGTTAATACCTTCATTAACAACATTTGAACTAGTAGCACATGTATCTATTTTATCTAAATGTTTATCTATTAAATTTTCTAAGATAACTAATTCATGTACAAGATCAAAATCCTCATCTTTGGCTTGACATTTTTCTTGATGAAAGTTTAAGAAATTTTTCCCAATATCATTTGCCGTTTTACAGAAGGATATTCTTTCATATTCAACTTTCGGCAAGGTTTTGTAAATAATTATTTTAGCTTTATTATTTATGTCATTCTTTGTTTTCAAATAATTAATTTAACTTTCAAAATTCGTTTTTATTTGACTTTCAAAAACCATTTTTGTTGATTGAAAATCACCAATCGAAATGACATGCCAAAGATCTAGATCAATTGATTTCACATAATTTTCAAATTTATTTTTCCATTCAAGAAAAGTATAGTTTTCAAATAGCGGTGGTTTTTGCATAAATTCCCCTTCTAAATATTTTTCGAATTCCATAGATCGATTCAAGTTTTAAAATACAGTATATTTTAAAGATCTTGATTGACGTGGCTCCTGATACCAATTGTGGAAAACTAGAAGGGGGGGTTGAATAGTTTTACGTCTTTTTAATTTTATTATGAAAACTTTGTTTCCTTTTAAAACCTTAGATTTGAGTTTATATGAAAAATGATACTTGACCAATATTATTAATTATATGTGTATCCTTTTAGATTTGTTATAAAAGTTTTCTTTTTATGAATGGAGTTTTAAATTGATCTTTATGTGAAATCAACTTCTAATTAATACTAACAGTTATATATGCCTATATGTATGAAAGTAATGACGATATAAAGAAATAAGTAAGAGATGGAAAGATCAAACCAAGACACGAGGGATTTATAGTGGTTCGGCTACAAGGACACCTTCCTTGCCCTACTCCACTCCCCGAGCACACCTTGCTCGAGAGTTTTCTTCACTACTTCAACAAGCTCCCTTATGGCGGAGAAAACCTTACACAACTTTGGCTTACACCGGTTTAACGACACAAAGCTAAATGTCAAGTTCTAATAGTAGCTAGAACCAATCTCACGACTTCAATCACAACTAGTTCACGACTTCTTCACGACGGCTTCACGACTTCAACACAACGGCTTCACGACTTCTACACGACGACTTCACAACTTCTAAGCTACGGCTTCACGACTTCTACATAACTACTTCACAACTTCTAAGCTATGGCTTCACGACTTCTACATGACGACTTCACAACTTCTAAGCTACAGCTTCACGACTTCTACATGACGACTTCACAACTTCTAAGCTACGGCTTCACGACTTCTACATGACGACTTCACAACTTCTAAGCTACGGCTTCATGACTTCTACACCACGACTTCACAACTTCTAAGCTATGGCTTCACGACTTCTACATGACGACTTCACAACTTCTAAGCAACGGCTTCACGACATCTACACCACGGCTTCACAACTTCTACACCACGGCTTTACAACTTCTACACCACGGCTTTACAACTTCTACATGACTTCTTTACACCACAACTACTTATACACCTTCTTCACTACTCACACACTATACATATCTAGTCACTTATGTTTACACCTTATACACACACTTTACACAAATGAATGAATGATTTACAATTATGATACACCAACAACTTGGATGGAAGAGATACACCAAGTTGTAATACTTCTTGTCTTGAAGGATAGAAGTATTCTTCTCTTGCACTTGAGAGGTTGAAGCTTTGGATCACTTGAAACAAAAGCTTATAATTATATGATCAAAGGGTTTTTGAAAATATGAAATGAGATCTAAACCAGAAAGTTTTTAGTGCAAAAGGTGAGTAAAAATCCAGGGGAAGGCTGGTATTTATAGGCAGAAAAACTGGACAGCTGGAAGCTAGTGGAGCGTGGCCGGCCCCCTTAAATAGGGGGGCGGTCCCCTTAATTTTAAGGGGGCCGCCTAGCAAAATTAAGGGGGCCGCCCAAGCCAACCGTTGCCCAGTTTTGTCTTTTTGTGGGGAAGGTTTTTCTGGAACATTTTTACTGATTTTGGTTAAAAATTTGAATTCATAAATTTATAATGAATTAAACCTTTTTATTTATTACCAAAAATGTTTTTCTAAAAGATATAAAATGTTTTTGACATTTTATAAAAAATCTAGTTATTAAGAAAATGTTCCTTTGATCATATAATGCATTAAGCATTAGTTCATTCATACCTTAAGTGATTTTAGTTGTAGAAGTGAATGTTTACAACTAAGTACTTGTTTATTTTATAAGTTTATGTTTTAATGAGTTTATATTTTGTGATCATCAAAACATAGAGATATGAATAAATATTGATAATGTTTTTAGGCATTATTTATGTCAACAGTATAAATAAGTATACTTACCAAGGGAGTGACGTTCGCAACCTTTGCACTTGTTGCTTCATTTTCCGCCTTAAAAACAAATATGAAATATGGATAAGACATTCGTATATGAACTCAGTTAGCAGATGCACGAAGAGATTCGATAATCTCATGATCAGAAGACATACGCAACACATTAAAGACAGGTAACAATTTTTTGGAGTTGAAATCATCCATCAATACCTTGAATGCATACTTCTTACCCACAATCGCAGTAATCTCAGGTGGAATGAAACCATTATCAGTAGTCTACATATTGAAAGGAAAGATGTATTAAATAAAGATAATTACAAAAGCATTAAAAGCTTATGGTTATGTATAGGTGATACCTTGTCGTATTTATCACATAACCGATATGCCGATCTATCAACCATGGCCTGAACTTCATCATTAAACATTGACAAAGATACTGTCCCAGTTTCATCCTGCACACGAATTTGCAAGTGGAACCTACATATTTGTATTGTTGTTAACCAAAGTTAGTTCTTGTTCTCATGTATGAGTTTGTTGAATTGGTTATTGACGTTTTAAAAGAGTGTAAAAGTACGTAAAATCTCACTGTGTTTTGATGCTTGATGCAACCATAAGACCCTTAGTGCAGTACCACTCTGTCGGTCAAAATAATAAGCAATGTTGATAGGTTTGAGGTGGGCAAGAGTTTATACGCACCTTCATAAGAATCATGTTTTGCATCAGCAGCGCCAAAATAATAAAAATAAATTATACTTGTTATGTTTCAGCATTCATTAGCCTGAACACATTAGTATAGACATGGAGCGAAACTGAAACTCAAGGCAATGGGTTTTGAAAGAAGATACCAACAGGAAAGCAATAACAAATATCACACACATCATCACTCATTCAATTAACTATATATGCAGTCTCTTACCAGCAGGCACAAGAAGAAATGAACCATCAGGTAGGATAATCTTTTAAAGAAGGATGGCAATGTCTTGTCATGAAAAAGGTGGTGCTTCGCAGACTGCATAGATACACATGCTAAATCATTAATTGCAATCATTAACAACCTAGTAAATATATATTGAAGACTTTAGGAAAAGGTATCTACAAAAACACATACAATAGTTAGTGCATGAACCAAAGGCAGAAGATGGAAGACCCTATATCAAAACTCATAAACTCATTCCAATTCCATTCCACCCTATATCTAAACTCATAGCGATAGTGATTCAAGACTCCAAACCAAACGCACCCTAAATTAAAGAAATTGATTAATTAAAACCGAAAGCATATAGGGCCCAACCTTCAGATTAACCCAAAGCATAGAGAGACCCACCTTCAAATTAAAACCAAAGCATAGAGAGACTCGCCTTTAGAATAGGGACTACCACCACTAAACCCATTTCAAGGAAGATAAGGAGCCGTCAAGGATCTTCCTTGCTGCAGGTGGCCACGGTGAATAACACCAAGACCAGCTGTTGCACTAAATTTAGACCAGTTTGTGGCCCTGCTAAGCCAGTCCTGAAATCACATGCAAGCAACAACAATTAGAATTTCCAATGATAGTCCGTATAAAAGATAACAATGATAAAAAAGTGTAAAAAAATATCTACCAGATTGTTAGGATTCGAACACACTATAAGGTGGTTAAACCTTTGCAACTTCGTGTATATGATATATTGAGTGAATATGATTAAGTATGCGGAATCTACTTAATCACACTTAGAAGGTTATTTGTATTATGGAAATGGAAAGTAATGTTTGTTATATGACAATGAACAATGAAAGCTTATCACCAAACGATTCAATATTATTAAGATAATAATACGAGTGATCTTGAGTTATCACTAGGGTTACAACCTTGAATCTTATGTTTCTATTTCTTGTGATATTGTTTGTGTTTGTTCTTGAGAGATATTAATTAAGCACTATCTTTTTAACACACGTATATCTCTAGTCTAAGATCTTTCTTTTATATATCAAGAAAGATCTTTACAATAATGTTAAGTCATGTCGAACAACTTGCTAGCTTATCTTATGTGTGTCAGTAACTAAGATACAACATGTATCTATGTTTACAACTTGTTCTGTGAGTATAAGATAAGGACTGAGCACATGGGGTAAGATATTATCTACCGTGTATAATTTACTTTCAGGTAGTGTATCTCATCTCTAAGACCAAAGATGAAGGTTCGGTTGTGGATGCAACAAAGGCAATTGTCTCCATGGGCTTCAAGTAAAGCCCAAGGGATGGGAAAGCACGGTGGTGGTATTGGTGATGATGAGAAATGAGCATCAAGAGGTGTTATTGGTGATATGGAAATGACAAGTTGGGTGAATGGAGGTTCTTGATTAGGAGGTGGAGTTGATGCTCTTGATGGTGGTGATGATAGGTGTGAGTTGATGTAGTTATTGATGGATGAAGTGGAAGGTATGGATGAAGATGATGTGCCATGAGTGGAGGGTGTTTTTGATGGTGCATTTGGTGCACTTGGGGATGAACATTGAGGTGGTGGTGATGGAGTTTTGGTGTCTTAGAGATGGTTGATTTTGGTGATAGCATGGTGAATGAAAATGGGTGTTTGATGGAGGTGATGGTTGATTTAGGTAAGGTTTGGAGGTTTTGTGGTAAAATTCCAATACCAGTTCATCCTTTAAGAGAAATGGTAGCTGGGGCTAGATAAAAGGTGTCACAAGATGCAAAAGAAAACAGTAAATTTTACTGCCCAGATGGCCGGTCCCCTTAATTGTAGGCCGGCCCCCTTAAAATTAAAGGGACCGCCTAAGGAATTAAGGGGGCCGCCCATCTGGTGTTTTCCCAGGCGACCAAATTTGAAAATTTTCCAGAAAAGGGTCATTTTTAGGGTGTTTTTGCAGCAAGCTCCATTTGAATCATGTACATCAAGAATGATTAAATAGTGGCATAAACATGTTAAATACGCATGCATACACTTAAAACATATTATGGAATAAGCATGTTATTAATCATCAAGCATGTATATATATCATGATATCAAGTATACAAGCAATAAGCATAACAATCATATATTAAAGACAAGAAATAAAGCATTCATTAGTTGAAAATAATTATGTTAAAAACATAATTATTGATACAACACATATTTTGCTTATAGCATACAATAAGTAGAAAATTTTAAATTGCCTAAGAGATCCATTTGACTTGCTTGAGACATGAAAAACTTGAATTATTTTGGATGGATGATGGTAAAGAGGGGGTAAAAATGTTGGATTAATGGGGTTGTAAGTTTGGGTGTATGGATGTTGGAGAGAGTGTTGATGGAGGAATTAGAGGTGGAGAGCTTGGACTTGACCATGTTGAATGAAGGTTTTGATGTTGTTCAAGTGGTGGTGTTGGATTAGATCTAGTGAGAAGATACTCAATCCAAGTGAGACGCTCATTTAAGGCGATGGTTTGATTTTGGAGAAAGATGCAACAAGGACAATTGTTGACATGTTTCTCAATTTGACTCAAGTGATGTGGTGATGATGGTAATGATGGTGAGATGGATGGTGATGGGTCTAAGTTGCTTTGAGCAAGGTGCAAAGTAAGGAGAGCATTAAGCTCACGGGCTTCCTTGAGTTCTTCAATGAACTTCAAGTGTTGAGTGGACGGTGATGATGATGGAGAGTGGTTGTTATTTGGTGGAAGTGGTGGTGACACTCTTGGTGGTGGAGACATTTGTGAACTTGGGTAATTATGAGTGAATGAAGGTGGACATATGGATGATTGGTTATGTGTGTGAAAGAGTTCATTAGGATGAGGTTTAGGTGTTGGTTGAGTTTGAACAATATCATTTGTTGGGTTATGGCAAATGTCAAGCTTCCTCTTCCAAATGGGCCTCACTGAGATTTTAGCAACTCTTGAAGGCTTGGATCTTGGGTGGTTAGATGATGACATGTTTGGATGGATGATATGGATGAGCATTTATGATGGAGTTGGGTATTTATGGTGTAGTGATGATGTGATTGTGGAAGGTAAATTTTGGTGGGTGGTTTGTGACAAAATGTGTTTGTGAATTTTGGGAAGTATAGGATAAAATGGGCTAAAAAATAGAAAAAGGGAGCAGCACCTTCGACCATCAGATGGTCGGTCCCCTTAAATATTAAGGGGGGCCTCCTAATGAATTAAGGGGGCCGCCCATCTGCTGATTTCCAGGTTACTGGAAATGGGTTTTTGGCAGAAAATTATTGAAAGGGTTGTGTTTTTGGGTTTAGTTTTAAGCAAGTCCAACTTCTTTTGAGGCAATTTAGGATTTAATAACTTATGTATGCTAAGCATATTCATTAGACATTATTATCTAGCATGCAAACAACTCATTTAGCATGTAACATATATATGTTAGACAAGAAAACACTACATAGCACCAAGTAATTCATAGTATCATATTTAGGAAGATTAATAAGCAAGTTAAATAATCCTAATGAATATCTATGTGCATGGGAATGTGGAGTTGTGATAGCATGGACTTCTAGACTTGTACCAAGTGAGGTCTTAGTGAATAAATTATGGTTATTTTCAAATTTAGTTCACTTATAAATGTCACATACATAAATATAGATGACAGTTATGAGATCACCATGCATGATTTAAAGAAATGTTTTTGGCATTATTCAACAATGTTTGAAAGTGGGTTTTTATGTAGATGTGAAAGATATATTAATGAAATAGTTTTGGCTTTATTTCAAAATGTTTTTATGAGGAAAGAAAACATATTTTTCCAATCTTTGGTTTTTGATAAACACGTAATTATGGACACAAGTTTGGAAGAAAGGTAGGATGGTGAAACATGTTTAATAGAAATGTGTCATAATCTTTTGAAAAATCATTTTTCCAAAATGTGAAGTTTTTGCAAATTTAAAAACAAGTCCCATTAATTATAGGTTTAAAAATAGTGGTTTATAAAAGATCTCATGCTCAAGGGTATTGGTTAAGTCTATTGTCACATGCTACCTCTTTCTACATATCCTATGGCATTTAAGCATGTATTATGACTAAATACAAAAATACATCATATCAGAGTAGTTAGAGAAAAAACAAATGCTATTATAATGACAATGCATTCAACAACTAAACAAATAATTACGAAGGCATGCAGTCAAATCACATAGGAGCAAGTAAACATCTAGAAACTTTATATATGCAAGATGACATACATCTAGGAATGAAAAGCTCTAGTGAAAAGCAAAGTTCATAACAGTAAACTATCGTTAGGTATATTTAGGAAGAATAATGTATTCAAGTTGGAGAATGAGTATGAGACTATTACTAGTGGTGCTCAATTCAGGCTAAACATGACCGTTTTTACGGGTTACACACACCCAACTTCTCACATAGAAGCAATTCAACCGTTAGGTCAAATTGAGTTTCTAGTCAATAGATTCTCCAGTAGTCATTCTCTTTTTAGAAGAAATTAAGTTCCTAAATTTACCTATCGAAGAGTACCAAATATGAAGATTGCTTGGTTTACTAATACTTAGGGGGGCTAACTAAAGGGTTTCTAGTTCATTAAGCCACAGAACGAATATAACTAAAGTGTAAAGGCAAAGCAACCTATCAGACTAAGCGTATCCTAAGGCATTAATAAGATTATATGCATGAAGTAATTACTTATGAAATTTAAAAAGAGAACTTACCTCACGTCCTAGCTTTTCTTCGTAATGTCTTAGATGATGATCGACGTATGAATGATAGGTGAGTCTTCAAGATAACCAAGGTGTGAAAGTATATCATGGCAAGCTTCTAACACCTTATTTAAACCGAAGTGGCTTGACCCGAACATGTCTTGTACTGGACTCATTTGATATCTTAGCCTTGATGCATATAACGTCTTATGTAGAATCTTCCACATCGGATGATGTTCTTCTCCTTCGTCTGTGTCACTCCATGATTGTGGATTGGGTTCACTTTGGAGTTGATTCATGTAGTCTTCGTCGTTAATACCTTCATTAACAACATTTGAACTAGTAGCACATGTATCTATTTTATCTAAATGTTTATCTATTAAATTTTCTAAGATAACTAATTCATGTACAAGATCAAAATCCTCATCTTTGGCTTGACATTTTTCTTGATGAAAGTTTAAGAAATTTTTCCCAATATCATTTGCCGTTTTACAGAAGGATATTCTTTCATATTCAACTTTCGGCAAGGTTTTGTAAATAATTATTTTAGCTTTATTATTTATGTCATTCTTTGTTTTCAAATAATTAATTTAACTTTCAAAATTCGTTTTTATTTGACTTTCAAAAACCATTTTTGTTGATTGAAAATCACCAATCGAAATGACATGCCAAAGATCTAGATCAATTGATTTCACATAATTTTCAAATTTATTTTTCCATTCAAGAAAAGTATAGTTTTCAAATAGCGGTGGTTTTTGCATAAATTCCCCTTCTAAATATTTTTCGAATTCCATAGATCGATTCAAGTTTTAAAATACAGTATATTTTAAAGATCTTGATTGACGTGGCTCCTGATACCAATTGTGGAAAACTAGAAGGGGGGGTTGAATAGTTTTACGTCTTTTTAATTTTATTATGAAAACTTTGTTTCCTTTTAAAACCTTAGATTTGAGTTTATATGAAAAATGATACTTGACCAATATTATTAATTATATGTGTATCCTTTTAGATTTGTTATAAAAGTTTTCTTTTTATGAATGGAGTTTTAAATTGATCTTTATGTGAAATCAACTTCTAATTAATACTAACAGTTATATATGCCTATATGTATGAAAGTAATGACGATATAAAGAAATAAGTAAGAGATGGAAAGATCAAACCAAGACACGAGGGATTTATAGTGGTTTGGCTACAAGGACACCTTCCTTGCCCTACTCCACTCCCCGAGCACAACTTACTCGAGAGTTTTCTTCACTACTTCAACAAGCTCCCTTATGGCGGAGAAAACCTTACACAACTTTGGCTTACACCGGTTTAACGACACAAAGCTAAATGTCAAGTTCTAATAGTAGCTAGAACCAATCTCACGACTTCAATCACAACTAGTTCACGACTTCTTCACGACGGCTTCACGACTTCAACACAACGGCTTCACGACTTCTACACGACGACTTCACAATTTTTAAGCTACGGCTTCACGACTTCTACATAACTACTTCACAACTTCTAAGCTATGGCTTCACGACTTCTACATGACGACTTCACAACTTCTAAGCTACAGCTTCACGACTTCTACATGACGACTTCACAACTTCTAAGCTACGGCTTCACGACTTCTACATGACGACTTCACAACTTCTAAGCTACGGCTTCATGACTTCTACACCACGACTTCACAACTTCTAAGCTATGGCTTCACGACTTCTACATGACGACTTCACAACTTCTAAGCAACGGCTTCACGACATCTACACCACGGCTTCACAACTTCTACACCACGGCTTTACAACTTCTACACCACGGCTTTACAACTTCTACATGACTTCTTTACACCACAACTACTTATACACCTTCTTCACTACTCACACACTATACATATCTAGTCACTTATGTTTACACCTTATACACACACTTTACACAAATGAATGAATGATTTACAATTATGATACACCAACAACTTTGATGGAAGAGATACACCAAGTTGTAATACTTCTTGTCTTGAAGGATAGAAGTATTCTTCTCTTGCACTTGAGAGGTTGAAGCTTTGGATCACTTGAAACAAAAGCTTATAATTATATGATCAAAGGGTTTTTGAAAATATGAAATGAGATCTAAACCAGAAAGTTTTTAGTGCAAAAGGTGAGTAAAAATCCAGGGGAAGGCTGGTATTTATAGGCAGAAAAACTGGACAGCTGGAAGCTAGTGGAGCGTGGCCGGCCCCCTTAAATAGGGGGGCGGTCCCCTTAATTTTAAGGGGGCCGCCTAGCAAAATTAAGGGGGCCGCCCAAGCCAACCGTTGCCCAGTTTTGTCTTTTTGTGGGGAAGGTTTTTCTGGAACATTTTTACTGATTTTGGTTAAAAATTTGAATTCATAAATTTATAATGAATTAAACCTTTTTATTTATTACCAAAAATGTTTTTCTAAAAGATATAAAATGTTTTTGACATTTTATAAAAAATCTAGTTATTAAGAAAATGTTCCTTTGATCATATAATGCATTAAGCATTAGTTCATTCATACCTTAAGTGATTTTAGTTGTAGAAGTGAATGTTTACAACTAAGTACTTGTTTATTTTATAAGTTTATGTTTTAATGAGTTTATATTTTGTGATCATCAAAACATAGAGATATGAATAAATATTGATAATGTTTTTAGGCATTATTTATGTCAACAGTATAAATAAGTATACTTACCAAGGGAGTGACGTTCGCAACCTTTGCACTTGTTGCTTCATTTTCCGCCTTAAAAACAAATATGAAATATGGATAAGACATTCGTATATGAACTCAGTTAGCAGATGCACGAAGAGATTCGATAATCTCATGATCAGAAGACATACGCAACACATTAAAGACAGGTAACAATTTTTTGGAGTTGAAATCATCCATCAATACCTTGAATGCATACTTCTTACCCACAATCGCAGTAATCTCAGGTGGAATGAAACCATTATCAGTAGTCTACATATTGAAAGGAAAGATGTATTAAATAAAGATAATTACAAAAGCATTAAAAGCTTATGGTTATGTATAGGTGATACCTTGTCGTATTTATCACATAACCGATATGCCGATCTATCAACCATGGCCTGAACTTCATCATTAAACATTGACAAAGATACTGTCCCAGTTTCATCCTGCACACGAATTTGCAAGTGGAACCTACATATTTGTATTGTTGTTAACCAAAGTTAGTTCTTGTTCTCATGTATGAGTTTGTTGAATTGGTTATTGACGTTTTAAAAGAGTGTAAAAGTACGTAAAATCTCACTGTGTTTTGATGCTTGATGCAACCATAAGACCCTTAGTGCAGTACCACTCTGTCGGTCAAAATAATAAGCAATGTTGATAGGTTTGAGGTGGGCAAGAGTTTATACGCACCTTCATAAGAATCATGTTTTGCATCAGCAGTGCCAAAATAATAAAAATAAATTATACTTGTTATGTTTCAGCATTCATTAGCCTGAACACATTAGTATAGACATGGAGCGAAACTGAAACTCAAGGCAATGGGTTTTGAAAGAAGATACCAACAGGAAAGCAATAACAAATATCACACACATCATCACTCATTCAGTTAACTATATATGCACTCTCTTACCAGCAGGCACAAGAAGAAATGAACCATCAGGTAGGATAATCTTTTAAAGAAGGATGGCAATGTCTTGTCATGAAAAAGGTGGTGCTTCGCAGACTGCATAGATACACATGCTAAATCATTAATTGCAATCATTAACAACCTAGTAAATATATATCGAAGACTTTAGGAAAAGGTATCTACAAAAACACATACAATAGTTAGTGCATGAACCAAAGGCAGAAGATGGAAGACCCTATATCAAAACTCATAAACTCATTCCGATTCCATTCCACCCTATATCTAAACTCATAGCGATAGTGATTCAAGACTCCAAACCAAACGCACCCTAAATTAAAGAAATTGATTAATTAAAACCGAAAGCATATAGGGCCCAACCTTCAGATTAACCCAAAGCATAGAGAGACCCACCTTCAAATTAAAACCAAAGCATAGAGAGACTCGCCTTTAGAATAGGGACTACCACCACTAAACCCATTTCAAGGAAGATAAGGAGCCGTCAAGGATCTTCCTTGCTGCAGGTGGCCACGGTGAATAACACCAAGACCAGCTGTTGCACTAAATTTAGACCAGTTTGTGGCCCTGCTAAGCCAGTCCTGAAATCACATCCAAGCAACAACAATTAGAATTTCCAATGATAGTCCGTATAAAAGATAACAATGATAAAAAAGTGTAAAAAAATATCTACCAGATTGTTAGGATTCGAACACACTATAAGGTGGTTAAACCTTTGCAACTTCGTGTATATGATATATTGAGTGAATATGATTAAGTATGCGGAATCTACTTAATCACACTTAGAAGGTTATTTGTATTATGGAAATGGAAAGTAATGTTTGTTATATGACAATGAACAATGAAAGCTTATCACCAAACGATTCAATATTATTAAGATAATAATACGAGTGATCTTGAGTTATCACTAGGGTTACAACCTTGAATCTTATGTTTCTATTTCTTGTGATATTGTTTGTGTTTGTTCTTGAGAGATATTAATTAAGCACTATCTTTTTAACACACGTATATCTCTAGTCTAAGATCTTTCTTTTATATATCAAGAAAGATCTTTACAATAATGTTAAGTCATGTTGAACAACTTGCTAGCTTATCTTATGTGTGTCAGTAACTACGATACAACATGTATCTATGTTTACAACTTGTTCTATGAGTATAAGATAAGGACTGAGCACATGGGGTAAGATATTATCTACCGTGTATAATTGACTTTCAGTCAACCAGACTTAATATCTTCAGCAAGCAGACTTAACTCTGTTAGTCACCAGAATTAACACTTGACTTAACCACCAGACTTAACTTCAACGACCAGACTTAACCAGCAGATAACCAGCAGACTTAACTTTGGAACTCACCACACTTAACTCTATTGCTACCAGACTTAATCACTTGAGAGATTTTCCCGATACTTAAACTTCAGAATATTTAATTCTCAACAATCCTCCCCTAAACATGTGAATCCATTTCAACATGTTTTCTGAATTAAATGAGGAATTATGAAGATCTTTCAAACACTTCATAGTTAGACCCTTGGACTGAACTTTTCTTCTATTCTGAAAGGTTAATATCTAACTCAGTAACTCATCTGCTTTCTGATATTTGACTTCAACAATATCAATACACATCTTCAGGCTTCAAACATTGACCTAAAAGATGGTGCAATTTCCTTGGATGGGGGAATTATAAGAGGCAATGGTGCTGTGTATCTTGGATGCTTGTTTCAACAAGTGAAATCATCTATCAGCATGCCTTTGCAAGTGATGAGCAATCGTAGTGAACTGAAATTGAAACTGAAAGCTCTCTTCCTTTGACCTAGATAGAACTTTCTCCTTTGGAATGCTTCATCCCTTCTAAATATATATAATACTCCAGAATCAGCTCTATTCTTGTCATTTTCAACTTCCTTGACATCATCTTGTATGCTCTTGTCTTTTCCTCCCTTTCACTGGTTAATCTTCCTTGGAATTTATTTCCTCCCCTGAGATGCAAATAACATTTCCTCCCCTGTTTGGAAGATCTCTCACAATGTACCAAAATATTTCTCTCCCTATCATCTGAGCTATCAATTAGAACTTGTTATCAGACAATGTTGTACATGTAGCCATCAATTCCTTAAGAGTTTAATTTGCTGCCCTCATCACTTCTAGGTATGTTAACTCCTATGAGAGGTGATTCATGGGGCAATAACTCATAATCCATCATTTGATGGTTTTCTGAGTCATTTTTTATTCCAAAAATCCTTTTAAGAAATTTTTTGACTTTTAGCAGTATGCATATGATTTTATTATGAAAAATCATACTGCTTTCAACCATTTTGAAGGGATTAAGTGTATAACAGACACTTAATCAAAATTTCGGTTTAAAGCAACCTCTGGTTGTGTGAGAACCAATGTTTTCAGTTATAAATAACTGCCTGTGTAAAGATAAACCTATTCAAAAGGCTTTCTTGACAGGGTTTCCAGCTCATAGCAATTGTTTCCTCTAACACAAGTGTTAGATTCACTCTTACTAGCTGTTCTTTCTATCAGATGTCCTTAGACTTGCTCATTATACTTAAAAGTATAAAATGATAGAAAGTGAGTTGTATCAGTTACTATCTGATCAACTAAGTCATCAATTCAATGTGAAATATGATAACCAAGTTTCAAGAAAGATGTTTTAAAGAATTAATTAACCTAGGTGTGAACCTGTTAGACTTAAAAGTAATGTTATATTTGGGAATTGCATAGTATTTAAGTACAGGGACTAGTTTAGCAAATAGTGGATAGTTAGACTAGTATCTTTGTATAAATACCCTCCTAGTTGAGACTAGGAGGTTAGGGAATTCATTGTAACATTGAGGGTGTGTGTGGTTTCTCTCCTCCCTCTCTCTAGAAAACACACACACCTTCCCCCATTCTTAATCTAATAATACCATGTCTAATCTTTATTTTGAATTCCCCCGACCTCCTGAACACGAATCTTGATCTTTACAATTGGCATCAGAGCTAACCAGGGGCGAATCGTGGGGTTTTGAGGTGATATTAGAGATCTAGGGCTCGTTACTGTTCATGTTTTGCGTCGTTCTGTTCATCAGAGATTGGGCTTATCGAACGAGAAAATTTGATCGAACGAGCAAGGTGATCGAAGGAGCAACTTCATCGAATAAGCAAGGTTATCGAAGGAGCTTATGTGATCGAAGGAGTTTATGTGATCGAAGGAGCTTCATTTGATCAAACGAACCAGTATTGTCGAAGGAGCAATCTCATCGAACGAGTACCTTGATCGAACGAGCAACCATTTCATCGAAGCAGCATGTCATCGAACGAACATCACTCAATCGAGCTAGATTGATGTGATCCAATAACTATTTAGTCGAACGAACTAAATAGTCGAACGAACTAAATAGTCGAACGACTAAATAGTCGAACGACTAAATAGTCGAACGATCTAGATAGTCGAACGACTAAATAGTCGAACGATCTAGATAGTCGAACGACTAAATAGTCGAACGATCTAAATAGTCGAACGATCTAGATAGTCGAACGACTAGATAGTCGAACGACTAAATAGTCGAACGATCTAAATAGTCGAACGAAGCATGTCACAATGTGATCGAAGGAGCTAGTTGATCGAACAAGGGTGTAGTCGAAGGAACTTCTGTGATCGAAGGAGCATGTTGTCGAAGGAACCAGTCGAAACATGTTGTCGAACGAGCAACTCTAGTCGAAGGACTAACATAGTCGAACCAACATGTAGTCGAAGGAACCAGTCGAAACATGTTGTCGAACGAGCAACTCTTGTCGAAGGACCAATATAGTCGAACCAAGGTTCTCTTCGCATCAACTCTTTAGTCGAACCAAGATGTATAATCGAAGCAGATTACTCGAAGCAAGCTGAATAGTCGAACAAGTGAAGTTATTCGAAGCAACTTTCTAGTCGAAGTAATCAAGTAGAACTTTAACTTGATCGAGCAACATCTTGTCTTTGTGGAAGTAATCGGTTTATTTGAAGTCTTCTCGAATAGCACTTGAAGAATACGGTTTGTATAAGACGTGAATAATGAGCAAGTGTACTTGAAGGTATATTGTTGAAGGTATATTGAAAGTAGCAATATGAATCTCACGTGAATATAGAAGTAATACTGAAAGTTGAAGTTATATTGAGTTCACGTGAATTTGTGGCTTGAAAAAGACTTGCATGACACTATTAAAAACCTACGTGTGCATTATCTGATTTGCATGTATGAAACGTAGCATGAGTTGGTGATTTGCATGAGACGTGTTTTTACATAAGGCAAGGTTGCATGTGATGTTTACTATTACAAGTTTTGACGTACTGAGTTATGAAACACGTGACACGTGACATGGTTGTTTCAAAATATTATTGGTCTACATCCTCAAAACACCACGTATCGCTTAAACGATCCTGATCAAGATTCACTATCAAATGACAATGGCTAAAGTTTGCAATGAAATGTGACTACGGGGATGATTCGTTATTATTTATTTGGGTTTGAAGTAAGGTTTTATGGACGCGTGTACTTATTTCATCTTCTTTCTTTCTACTATCCCGCGAAGATGACTTGTTTGGGCATATATTAATGGTGACGAAGACTTGGATATCTAGTTACTTTTGTGATTCTTTCTCTCTATACTCACAAAGTAGTTAGGATACGTCAAGAGGTTTTGTACTAATACTTTTGTTAAGGGTATAGGGTACACCGTTCTTAGTCACAAGGATCGTACAAGATTAAGTCACAAATCTGGGTGATTTTACTTCATTCTCAAGATCGTCATATTGGGTTATCTTCTCATGTGGTTATTACAAAAAGCCGTTGTTTTTGATACAGGAGGTTGATAAAGAGTTAGACATCTCAAATGGTATTGTCAGTAGATTGGGTTTATCGACATATTCTCATAGGCTAATTGGGTTAATGATAAAGTGATTCCAATTAATAATTCACGTACACATCATTATGCTGATTCCGATAAATCATAACCAGCAGGGGAGAGAAATGTTTACATCGAGGACGCACAACAAGTTCACATGATCGGGCTTAATGATTTATGAAATGATTGTGTCAGAGATTGGTTGATTCTATGTCTTATCTTCTACTCATCTTATTCTACGCACTTCTACCTTATCCACCTTCACCAATTTCGGGCAACAAGATCAAGATGATCAGTGGTTCAACTTGTTACTTTGGTGTTATCATTTCATGTGTACGTTATGGGCTGATTTATCATATGAAAGATAACTGGGATGCATTTGGTGAGATGAAGATGTTGATACTCGATTTCCCCCGAATGGAT
This sequence comes from Artemisia tridentata subsp. tridentata, assembly GCA_021014915.2. Taxonomy (NCBI): domain Eukaryota; kingdom Viridiplantae; phylum Streptophyta; class Magnoliopsida; order Asterales; family Asteraceae; genus Artemisia; species Artemisia tridentata. The sequence goes on along the minus strand of CP139503.1, from coordinate 366,282,974 downwards.
AATCTTGAAGAAGGTCGAGTGTCTACAGTCTGTTCTACATTTTCCGCTGCATGTTAGAAGACAAAAGACGGGATGCAGTTAACTATCAAAAGACTTCTTCAGAATCACGACAGTAATCAGAAAGGTTGTTAGTTTGGGGGAGAGCACTAATTAGGGGAGAGCACTCAGGGCACCCAGAATTAAACCCTAATTAGATTTGCTCACGTTCTTCTGCAAGTAAAGAAATGAAAGCTGAGAAGATTCTGCAAGCTGAACGAAGTGATGAAGTTTGAAGACCATTCTCTGCGCTTAATGGTTTATATTTTACTTGTAGGGAACTTTGTAAGCAATTCCCATATAACATCACTTTGGGGAGAGATTGTTAGACTTAAAAGTAATGTTATATTTGGGAATTGCATAGTATTTAAGTACAGGGACTAGTTTAGCAAATAGTGGATAGTTAGACTAGTATCTTTGTATAAATACCCTCCTAGTTGAGACTAGGAGGTTAGGGAATTCATTGTAACATTGAGGGTGTGTGTGGTTTCTCTCCTCCCTCTCTCTAGAAAACACACACACCTTCCCCCATTCTTAATCTAATAATACCATGTCTAATCTTTATTTTGAATTCCCCAGACCTCCTGAACACGAATTTTGATCTTTATTTTGAACCTTTGTTAAGAATTTCCAAACTCAGTCCATCATAAACCTGTTATAGCAGCAACTAGAACACACTCTGCTGCTTCCATTTCACTTGAAATTTCCTTTGTGCTCAAATGATCATACCTGAAATAGTTAGTCTAAAACCAAGAGAACAAAGTACAAAGTACTTGTCTTGCATTAGAATAAGCATAGAACTAACTGTATGAACAACACAATTTAAATTTGTACAAACAGCACAAACTTTTGTAATAGCAGAATTAACTGACAAAGCTAGCAGTACAAACAAAAATTTATATACAAAAACACATTAGATTGAAAAATTCAAAGATTAAGCATTCCAATACTTGCTACCAAGTACTGAAATCTTCCAACATCAAAAGCTTTTGTTAGCAGATCTGCAAAGTTGAATTCTTAAGCAATTTTAAGAACTTGAATTAATCTTTTCTCATTGCAGTCTCTTATAAAGTGATGTCTAATTTCAATGTGTTTTGTTTTAGAATGTTGTACTGGATTTTTAATAATACAAATTGTACTACTATTATCAATATGAATGACAGTGTTCATAAAATTGTACCCATAGTCAAGAAGTTGGTTTTGAAGCCATAGGACTTGAGCACAGCAACTTGCAGCAGCTACATATTCAGCTTCAGTTGTTGAAGTAGCCACAATTGTTTGCTTCTTACACTGCCATGAGATAAGTCTACACCCAAGGAATTGACATCCTCCGGTTGTTGACTTTCTGTCCAAGCTAGCACCAGCATAATCACTATCCGAAAATGCTACCAAGTCAAAAGGTGACTCTCTAGAATACCGTAGTCCCAACCTAGGTTGACCCTTGAGATATCTAAAAATCCTCTTGACTGCTGTTAAATGAGAAACCTTTGGAGTTACTTGAAATCTTACACAAGCACAAACAGAGAATATGATGTCAGGTCTTGATGATGTGAGATACATCAAAGATCCTATCATAGATCTGTATGTGTGTACATCCACATTTTCTCCATCTAAATCTTTTGGAAGTTGTTTCTCAGAATCCATTGGTGTGCTTGCCATTTTTGAATCAGCAAAGTTGAACTTCCTAAGTATCTCAGCAACATATTTATCTTGACTAATAAATATGCCTTCATATGACTGTTTAACTTGCAAACCCAAAAAGAATGTAAGTTCCCCCATGGAACTCATCTGAAACTTATCATGCATAAGCTTCTCAAACTCCAAACACATCTCCTTCCTTGTAGATCCAAAGATAATGTCATCCACATACACCTGCACTAACAGAAGATCCTTCTTGTGCTGTTTGATGAAAAGTGTCTAATCAATCTTTCCTCTTTGAAATCCATTCTCTTTTAAATAGGAAGCCAGTGTTTCATACCAAGCTCTAGGTGCCTGATGCAGGCCATATAGAGCTTTTACAACTTTGTACACTTTGTCTGGATGGTCAGGATCAATGAACCCTGGAGGTTGTGAGACACACACCTCTTCTTCAATTGTGCCATATAAAAATGCACTCTTGACATCCATTTGGTAAACTGTGAAGCCTAAAAATGAAGCATAAGCTAAGAAAAGCCTAATTGCCTCAAGTCTTGCTACTGGAGCAAAAACTTCATCATAGTCTATACCCTCTTGTTGTGTGTACCCTTGGGCTACTAATCTAGCCTTATTCCTAATCACTATTCCCCTTTCATCCCTTTTATTCTTGAAAACCCATCTAGTGCCAATTACCTTTGCATCCTTAGGTAAATCAACTAGCACCCAAACTTTCTGAATCTTGAACTGAAGAAGCTCCTCTTGCATAGCTTCTACCCAGCTAGGATCATCTAAGGCTTTCAGAATGTTCTTTGGTTCAGCTTGTGAGAGAAAACATACAAACAAGCAAGAGTTTGAAAACTCATGCTGTTTTGAAGCATAAAGGGCATCAAGAAGCCCTTGTTGGTCTGAAGACTTCAGTTGTTGCCTTGTCTTCACCCCTGATTGTACATCTCCTATCACATTGTCTAGGGAGTGGACTTTGTGAATTCTGGTGTGTGGAGTAAGTGGAACATGATAGTTTGGTGGGAGATTGCTCAAATCCACCTCATCGTCTGTTAATTCTGCTTCCTTTGTTAATTTTGCTTCTTTAGTTAAGTCTTTTTCAGCAGCATTATTGAGAGCAGAACTATTTTCTTGTTCCTTTGCTCCATCTTCTTTGCTTTCATCTTCAACATATTCTTTAGCTTTACCAGAAGAAGATTCACCAATTGTTGAAGTTGATTCCACACTTGTACTTGACCATATTGGCATCCATACATGATCTTGGTTTGTCTCCTTTTCTAACCTTGCCTCATCTGTTGCTTGTGAACCTGAAAAATCATTAGTTTCTGCAACAACAGACATATAATTCATTGATTTGATTAGAGTCTCAAGATCAAATAGCCATGTTGGTCCTTGACCTTCTACATTGGATTTATTCTCCAAAAACTCCACATGTAGGTTTTCCTCTATAATCCTAGTTCTCATGTTGTATACTCTAGATGCTTTGCTATTAAGAGAATATCCAACAAAGAATCCTTCATCTGCTTTACCATCAAATTTTCCTAAATGGTCTAAGGTATTGAGAATTGTCACATGACATCCAAAAGGTCTAAGAAATCCTATTGCAGGAGTTCTACCTCTAAAAAGTTCATATGATGTCTTATTGTGAGGTTGTACAACTAAAACTCTATTTTGAACATAGCAAGCAGTGTTGACTGCTTCAGCCCAAAAAGTTATAGGTAGCTTAGAATCAGCTAACATAGTTCTAGCAGCTTCTATTAGTGTTCTATTCTTTCTCTCAACAACACCATTCTGTTGTGGAGTTCTAGCAACACTAAATTCTCTCCTAATACCATTTTGTTTGCAGAAATCATCCATAACTCTATTCTTAAACTCTGTCCCATTATCACATCTAATGACTTTCACTTTCTTGTCTACTTGGTTTTCTATCTGTGTAATAAATGTCTTAAGAATGCTAGAAGTTTCATCCTTAGAACTTAAAAAGAAAACCCATGTAAATCTGCTATAGTCATCAGTTATAACAAGACAATATCTCTTATGCATTATACTACTTACTGAAACAGGTCCAAATAAGTCCATATGAAGCATAAACAATGATTGATTGATAGAGTTAAAAATCTTGGGCTTACAAGTGGCTTTGTGTTGTTTGCCTTTAAGACAAGCAATGCATGTTTGATCATTTTCAAATCTTTTGTGAGGTAAACCTCTTACCAAACCATTCTTAACAATTGTATTTATGGTTTTGAAATTAATATGACCAAGCCTTCTATGCCATTTCATTTATTCATCCAATGTGGCCTTTGCAACAAGACAAGTTAAATCCTTTTTGGGAACAATGTTCTTCATGTCAACACTGTACATATTGCCCTTTCTAGGAATTTTAAGAAGTACTTGACTTTCATCTGGCATCTTAAAATCAGGAGAAAGCACAAGACATTCAGTGTCACAGAAAAGAACTTTGTTCTTTTTGTCACACATTTGTGAGACACTAAAAAGATTATAATTTAGCTCTTGTACATAGTACACATCTTCAAAATCTAAATTTCTAGTTTTAATGGTACCTTTACCGGAAATTTTGCCACAAACACCTCCTCCAAAGGTAACATAGCCACCATCTAATGTTTGAAAATCAGAAAGATAGGACTTGTTGCCTGTCATGTGCCTTGAACATCCACTATCTCAGTATCCTTGATCCTCTTGTTTATCAATTGAATGTTCCTGCACAGAAATGAGAAGTATTAGTTTCTTTTGGGGACCCAAGCCATTACTGACTTGGATCTGCCTCTTGCATCAATGTAATTTAATCTTTTTAGAACAGTTGATGCAACATTAGATTTAAGAATCCAACATGCTGAGGCCTTAACAGCATTTGCCCTGTTTGCCTTAGCAGCAGAATTAACTACTTCCCTAGCAGAATTAACTGCTTGCCTAGCAGAATTAACTGCTTGATTTGTAGTTGAACCCTTAATTTTCCAAACTTGTTTTTGGACTACTGCCTTTGAATGAATGGGCCTTTGAACAACCTTTGGTGCATGTTTGTAAGATGTTTTTGCACCCTTAGCTGTTGATTTTGGGTAAACAGTCATATATGGTCTAGCAGAATTAACTTTATTGAAGCCAGACTTAACAGAAACTGTTTTGGGTTTTGTTCTATTAACATTAGAACTACAGTGAAAATGAGATTTAGGGGTTTGCCTTTTGTAGTTCACTCTATTGTTTTCATACCCAGATACCCATTTGTTGCAGAAAGCTGCAAGATGGTCAAAACTACCACATGTATAACAAGCTTTGTTGTAAAAAGCAAAGTCATCACCTAATTGGTTAGACTTGAGGTTATTCCAATTTCTTTGGTTACCTCTGGGCTTGCTAGTGGATCTATATTGTTCACAATATTTAACTGATTGCCTAACATGTTTAATGTTTGATTTAGGCCTATCAGTATCCTTTTTGACCACTTTAGGAACCTTTGTTCCTACTTTCTTAACTTTTTCAGGTTTAGACATAACCTGTTTATCTTCATCACTATCAGTTGTACAATCCTCAATAACTATAGTGTAATAACCCGTAATTTTTCAAGTTATTAATTTCCTGTAAACTCGAAGTAATCAATTATGAAGTTTTATTCAAGTCATTTTATTCATCTTCGCATTTAAAGTTTTCCTCTGTTTAAACTAAGAAACAACAAATGATATTGCCAAACGAACAATGTGGCAAAACTGAACCGCACGCGTTCTGACACCGTGATAGTATGGCATAGGTCTAATAATTTAAAACCAAGAACAGACAATAAGTCATGAAAACTTAGAAAAAGTATTTATGGACCCGGGGAAAAACTCAGATGATATTTAAAGACTTTACGAATGTAAACTTTGGAACTAGAGACAGACCAGGACGGATACAGATCAAACACGGTTTAGCGGGACTCGGGTACTTAACTCGCTCATTTTACCCTTAAAATACTTAACTACATTTAAGAATACAACATTAAACTTTACATACAATTTACATTTTACAAATACATCTAAAATAAAATACCTACTCACACCTATCTTAAATTAAATCCACCTAAACCCCACTAACTCACTTCATTTCTTTATTTCTTTTCCCCATCTACTGCACTCCTCTCACTCACTCCGTTTTTGTCGACAGTGTCCTCTTCCCCAAAAACAACCACCATCGAACCATCCCTATCACACACATATCCCTTAAAAGTTGTAGTTGACCTTCCAAGGATAGTCACGAGATCATTTAGGGATAGAAACCAAATAAGGACCTTACTCCGATTAGGAAGGATCTTTTCCCAACAATCCGAAGGTAATATGGAGTCGAACTCCGGTATTCTCCATAAATCTACACCTCCTGAGGATTATTCGAATCACACCATTATCAAACATACCAAAAATCTGAGAAGTTCTCAAGATCCAGGTTGAGGTCGTGATTCGGATTGGAGGCTGAGGTGGGTTTTGGAGCTTTTGGATTCGGATTGGAGGGTTCATCATAGTGCTTGAAGTCCCACAAATTATTCAGGTTAATTATTAATCCTTGGTTTGATATTATCTTTTTTTTGATTATTCGATTAACAGAAATTAAAAGTTAGGTCGAATAGATAGCAAATTAGGGTTAGTAAAATGATTGTGATTATTGATGAATTAGTTGTGGTTAGGAAACTTTTGGGATTAAAAAGTTGAAAGAATAAGGGTTAGATAGTTTAAAATGGGTCGATATGGGTCTTGACTTTTAAAGGTCAAAGGCCAATTCCTAGTAATACTAGTAACATGAAGTTGTGCTAGTAAACCTAGGAACGACCTTATGATGACCCCAAACGAGTCAAGAAGGCGTAAACTACCACTTAGTTAACCACATGACTCGAGCTCAAGAAGTACTTGAGCCATGATTAGACCCTAGTCACCAATTAGTAGCACCTTAAAACTCCTAAGTGGAAGTCTCAAAGGAGACTGCCAAAGTAATATTTGGCACAACAGACTTGTCCTCATCAAATGAAAATATCAGGCAAACATAAACCATAAGTCCAGCCCAAAACAAGTGAATAAGGATAGCAAGGTTTGGACTAGTATAAGCCCATCAAACCTCCCTCACAAACTGCCATTCTAACAGCTTAAATAAGACCACCTAGGAGCCCATTACTCTTCGACAAACCTATAGACAACAGCCATCAAATGGGCTATCTTCCCCCCCCCCTTTTACTGTCGTGTAAATGGGCCACGACCCAATTAGGATTTGGAGCATTTAAATTTACTAGTCATTGACGGGACAAAGATGAAAAACAAATAGACCATTCGGATAAAATTAATAACACGACTTATTGTAACACATAACAATTGATAAAAAAATTAATGACTCAACTTTACATGTCGTATATTAGTTATTGAAATTATGACAAAAATGACTAAACGAAATAATAAAAACCAGTATACGTCAACAATATTTACGCCGTAAAATAAATGGGTAACACAAGCAACAATAACATAAATGTTTTGAAAACTTTTAAACTTATTTACGTTCCTCGAGTCTTAAATCAGAACTGCAAACTAAATTATGCCATACTAATCTAGGTCACGCGGCGGAACTACCACCTACTATTTGACTCTATTACATTTCAGACTACTACTACACTGAGGTGAGTTCATAGTCCCACTTTTTACTATGTTTTCAAATCCCGTGGGGAGATACATGCTATAAATCTGAACACAAGTATTTTTCTGTATGCTATCCTGATTGATATTGCTAAGTTAATATTGCCTAAGTTACCACCTTTGCCAAAAGTCCCTCATATCATGAACCATTAATCACTTGCGAGTGAACGCGAATTTAGTGAATAGATCTATTGGAAGTCGACGCCCCATTTGAAGTTAGCCTGGGATGGTAACCAAATGCACTTTATTCGAATTAACTAAGAGTTTGGCAAACTCCTACGACGAGGGCATTATCACCTACATCATTTTATGATGTGGGCTATTTATATCATTTATTATTTCACCCGATGTTAAGGTTTGCGTGTCATGAGGCTTAGGGCAATATATATTACACTACGATATCATCAATTTTTACTACTATCTGACTTGTGTTCAAACTATTACAAATAAAACACTATGGATTCACTCAACCTTTGTGTTGACCCTTTTAGCATGTTTTATCTCAGGTATCTAAGAAGCATAAATGGCACGGAGTGGATTAGGGCCCCTTTTGGACAACGTCCAAAATAATGTCATCATTCATTTTGACTCAAACATTTTCATTATGTACTATTAAATGTTATGGAACCGCTGTTTTAAACTCTGATTTTATTTGATGAATGATAACTAAATTTTCTCAAAACGTCTCTTTCGAGTCGTTTTCTATAATTGTGACTATGATCTGAGATGTAATACCCCAATTAGACTTCTGCTGCTTCATTACGATTTTCGGGGTGTTACAGATTGGCATCAGAGCCATGGTTATAGAGAACCAAGTGATTTTCAAAACACTGGACTATAACCACATTTTCAAAAACGAACTATTTACACTTTACTACCTTATGCCCTCCGTGCCAACACTTTACCAAACATCATGCATTGAGATTTGCTTAGCAGATGATGCATAATTTTTAGACATCATGACTAGTAAATATTTAACATTATTTGAATTAAATGACTTATATTTATTATTGGGATATTGCAGTACCATGTCGCCCCCTATCATTATTCTATCTGACAGTGATGACGTCCTACCAGCATCACCCCCTATTCCCACTATTATCTTATCCGACATTGACACCGATGACACCTTACCTGTTTCACCCATTTTTCCAGCCCGTGCCCCATCTGAGGTGGTGATGCGTGTCGTGTGTCGTTGCGGTTTAGCAGTATTAATGCCTACTCAAGTTTTAAATTTATATTTAGCCGACTTATCAATAACACACACACTTAACGAGCAGTGTACCCGGTCAGTATGAATATAATGGTAAGTAGAGTGTCGATCACTAAGAGTGGAACGTATTATCTCGTTATTCTAATCAGTATTTTAATATATTAAGTTAGCTATACAACCTATTCTAACGCAAGGGGGTTCAGCCTGAGAGACTGGCACGATTTGGTTGCAATTAAATAATAAACTAGACCAATAGGCACGAATCAGCAAGTAGCACACACGTACACAGATAAATACTCGAGACAATAAGAGGGCTGTCCTTATGATAAGTAGTTTGTCACTTGTTTTATTGCTAGTGTTATATGAAGTGTATAGTTCGATGCAACGCACCGAGATTAAGTCCTTTCTCGTTGGTTCTAATCTTATCGGCGAGTAAACCCTTAATGATTACTTATGACTATCCCATTTATCTTTCTCCTACTTTTCTACAGACCATAGAATGCATAGGCGATCTAATAAACAGGCGAGGGCAGAGGCATGGCGACCCGATCAACGCTCAGCTAGACACAGAGGTTATCAATGCACTAATAAAAGTCACCAATGACATCAACATATAAACTTTAATTAATGAGAAAGCAGTTTTAAGGGAGTGCAATCTTTCCGTTGTCACATTACACAAGCCACCAATCTTGATGAATTAAAGTTTACTAACACAATAAAACAAAACTACTTAATGAATTAAACACATGCAGCACCTTCTTACAGCTCTTGTATCTTTGATTTGGGTGTGTCTTGTGCTGCTGCCTTGACTGAATTCGTCCTAGGTTTCTGGTCTTCGGTCTTCGTATATAATATGTGTCACGACCAAAGCTTCGGAATTCGTCTGGTCTTGGGGTATTTATAGTTTCTGTCTGAGGGTAAGATGCGGCGCATCTAGTAAGTAGATGCGGCGCATTTACTTAACTTCGCGTGGGGTCCAAGATTATAATATTCAGGAATATTCGTACACCGCCAGAAGATGCGGCGTATCTTCATTTATGGATAGTGATGCGGCGCATGTCATAAGTGAGATGCGGCGCATCTGGAGCAGAATAGTCTTGATCTTGTACATTTCAGTAGACTCTTAACTTCTTGCATGTTTTGCTCCATAATTAGTCCAAAATCGCCAAGTTTCACCAAATGCTTGTTTTCAACTGAGAATTACAAAAGTAAACGATTAAGTATCAATCCTCATACATAATATAGTAAAACAAGTCAAATTATTAGGATAAATGATAGTAATAATATGTACTTATTTGAGTTCATCAAATATCCCCCCACTTGAACTTTACTTGTCCCCAAGTAAACCTTAGAATTAATCTTATGAAAATGTATCCTAAAAGATATTAGGATTTATTTTTATATTTAAGCATGTATTCGTTTTTGTCATAATCACACAACTAAACACTTAACGAATTAGAAGTAGAATAAAAATATTTCGATAAAAGCAAATCTAATCGTTTAACTGTCCAGTCGCGACGAATATTCTATCATAAGCTTGGCAAGTATACACATCTCCTCCACTAAAGCCAAGAAATAACAAGTCTAAAGCGGTAAAAAGGGTTAAAAAGGGTTTTTAGGCTTAAGGGTTAATTATTCTTAATCTCTATCGATCTCAAATTCCAGAAAAGGCGACAAAATCACAAATACATGATCGAATCCACGAACACGATACTTGCAATTGCTCAAATCCTTAACTCGAATAGGCTAAAGATAGGTCCAAACTTCACCAATAATAATATATCAAAAAGGGCGACAAAATCATAAATACATAGCCGAATCCACGACTACGATACTTAAGATTGCTCAAATCCCTAATCTCAATAAATCAAAGGTTTGGTTGGATAAAGAATAATAAAGGGTATGGATAATATTTGGGATATAAATTGGTGTAAAATGAAAAATAAACAAAACAAATAAATTAAAATCCTAAGTGTGGTTAATCACTATCCCAACCATCCCATGAATAAGACTCATATCATTGAATAACTCACGCTTTAACACTCGAAACACACGCTTTAGGTAGACACGAATTATACTCAACAAGATCTTAATCAAAGAATAAACCTTAGTTGACGTTCCCATAACTGCCAACTCCCATTCAATCCATAGATATAATATACAACAATTAGTGGTGATATCGACCACTTACATAACTTTACATCGTTGGTTAAAACAAACATCCAACTTTCTTCTTTTTTTCTTTTTCTTTTCTCATTTTTTCGATTTTTTTTTTTTTTTTTTTTTTTTTTTTTTTTTTTTTTTTTTTTTTTTTTTTGATAACATAAACATAGATGTGTAAAATTTCACCACATCACCAAAACAATAATTCTGGATAATTTTTCCATACTTTTCATGACTTCAGAAATAACGGTAATAGTGAAAGTAGTAAACACACGAAAAATAAACTCAAAGATATACAATATTTACTTTCACTCCAATTGCATTGTGCAATTTCCCGACCTAACCATAGATAATGAATTACGCACGCGAACACAGGTAATGTAAGGAAACACACTTTGCCTATAGCAATTAACCAACCACGGACTCTAATTTACAGGGTAGGCTAAGGTTTAAGGTGTAACGAAACATTATAACAAAGGTGTAAGAAACGAAAGGAATGGCTCTGAGTGTTTTTCTAGGGGTATCTTACTCTAAAAATGAGAGTAACAAAAGGGTTATACGGGGGTTAACTAACCAGTGTAGTTAGCTAATATCACATAACATATAAGGCTATTTGGGTGTAATCCTAGAATTTACCAATTTAGACAAGTCATTCCAATTATATAAATAATACTTATTATGGTGGTCTCGAATAGTATACAAGCCAAGTTCTAAAGTTTACAAGTCACCGGCACACTCATAGATTTGTGAGTTTTGAAAAATCACAATTTTTTAAAAATAACGTCGTGTGTGCAGCTATGCAACTTAGACTTTAAACAAAAACATGCTAAAAATTTTAAATTTTGATATATTAAGCACATTTTAAGCATATTTTGAAAAGTTTAGGACAAGTAAGTGTTAAGTGTTCTAATTCTCCAATCCCCCACTTAAGTTAAACAACGTCCTCGTTGTTTGTATAAAAGGTTAAAAACTGGAAAATAAAAGAATTAGAACAGAAAAACTCCCCTGAGATTTGCTCGGTATGATCCTCCATTTGTATAAGAGCAAAAATCATCTTTCTTGTGGATTAGAACGTTTAAGCTTCATAAACAATGTATCCACAGGAAATGCAGGAATCTATAATACCACCAACACTTTAAAACACACCTAAGATAAGAAAGGTTCAAACTTGCATAACACATTAGTAGTTAGGTAAAAATAAAACATAAAAATTAAAAATGAAAATCATCAGGTCAGTCGATGCGCCGTATCTTATGGAAGAAGATACGCCGTATCGAGCCTGGAATAAATACGGATCAGAATAAAAGATGCGCCGCATCCTTAACCAGGGATGCGCCGCATTAAAATAAACTGATAAAAAGTTTTAAATTCGGAAAATTAAAAATGCAGAAAAATAAAATAAGATATGACCATTGCAGGAGATGCGTCGCATCTCAGGATTGAGATGCGCCGTATCCTCTGCGGCCTGACTGACTCGACACATAAATAGAAAATTAAAAGATAAATCCGGGTTGTCTCCCGGTAAGCACTTGTCTTTATTCCAGAGTCTTCAAGTTAGACTCACGTTCAGCTCTTCAGTATCGATCATTGAAGGAGTCGGAAACATCGCGCTCCCTCATTGCCAATTCGGTAATATTGAACACTCCTTGCTCGTCCTTGATTTCCACGCCGTTCTTCTTCAGTATCTGTATAAACAAAGTTCTGTCCCTTTCGGGCAGAGATGACAAAATGATAGACGGGAAATTCTTATTATCATATAGGCATAAATAAGCAAGGTGGGGTGGTAGTTCAATAAACATATCATTATTCAAATACGTTTTCTCAACTATTCTCCTACGTTTGTTAATTACTACGCAACCATACCACTCATCATCGGAATCATTAACAACATCGCGTCTAAGTACGGTAGGTACATTTAGGTCAATAAATTCCTCAAAGTTCTCATGATTAGGATTAGTTGAGTTGTTTTGAATCAATGTTTCCCCCATAAGCCTAGCTTCAAGATCGAGGTCCATACGCTCTCTTAATCCAAGCATGTAGACACCTCTAATTATGCTGTTAACAGGATCTTGGCACTTATAGACTAGTTTATTATTCCCTACCCTTAATGAGATTTTTCTTTTAAACACATCAATCTTAGCATGGGCAGTAGACAAGAAAGGTCGACCAAGGATTAAAGGAACCTTAACATCCTCGGGCATATCTAATATAACAAAGTCTACAGGGAAAATAAACTTCTCAATCTTAACTAGCACATTATTAGCAATCCCTTCAGGTCGTTTTACCGTTTTATCAGCCAATTTAATAAGTAACTTAGTTGGTGCTAATTTTCCTAGTCCTAGGGTAGTGAATGTCTTAAGAGGCATAACACTAACACTAGCTCCTAAATCAGCTAACACATTATTGAAAGATATATCATTAATTGAACAAGGTAGAGTAAAACTTCCTGGGTCTTTTTCTTTATGAGGCAAGGCATTTAAATCAGTTGCAGAGCTCCCTTCTTTTATTGTAGCCTTGATCTCCTCTTCAATCTTTGTCTTTTCTTTTAGTAGTCTTCTTAAACTGATTGAAGAATTAAAGAAAAATTCGGGTCTTGCACCATCATTACCATTCATCGATCTTCTAGGTATGTTAGGAGTGACTTCTTCAGTGGTGCTTATGGCCTTGACATGATCTCTTGGGTTGGTTTCAGTTGAGCTAGGTAAACTTCCATATCCCCTTTCTTGAAGAACTTTGCTCATTTGACCAATTTGTTGTTCCAATGCTTTGATCGAAGCTCCTTGATTTCTTGTAGTAGTGTCCGTTGAAGCTCGGATTTCTTTGATCATAGCAGTATTCTCTTCATGTCTTTTAGTAGCATCGGCCATAATTTGCTTTAGAGTGTCATCTAAAGTCTGCCTCCTTTCTTGATAAGCGGGATTGAAGTTGTTCTTTTGATAGAATCCCGGGGTAGCTTCCCTAAATCTTCCTGAAGGTCGGAATGGTTGTCCAAATTGGGTGTAATATGCTTCTTCAAACGTCTCACTTTCATTCTTATTCGGGCAATCTTTAGTGTAGTGAGGTCCTTCGCACTTTTCACATCCAACTTGGGCAGCATATACCCTTTCATCACGCTTCTTCATCTCTCTACTAATTTTATCCAATTGAGCTTGAATAGCAGCAATCCCGTCAAAATTAGTGCTGCTCTTAGATCTAGTAGAGGTCCCATCGTGCCATTTTTGAGAATGATCAGCAGCATCTTGGATTGCTTTCCTGGCATTGGTTGCACTCATTTGAGGCACAGCTCCCTTAGCATCCAAGATTTGTCTAGTAGGCACGTCCAATCCTTGATAAAACAATATTATCTCCTGCATAGGGGTTAGATAGTGTTGAGGACATTTTATCAGTAAATCTTTAAATCGTTCCCAAGCTTGATAAAGAGTTTCATCAGGCTCTTGCTTGAAACTGTTGATAGCCTCCATCTTTTTAGCAGTCCTAGCAGGTGGACAATATCTCTTCAGGAATTTGCTCTTCAAACCTTCCCATGTAGTGATTGAACTAGCAGGTTCATTCCTTAGCCACTTGTTAGCAGCTCCTTTTAGTGAGATTGGAAAGATTCTTAGCATGAGTTGATCGTCAGTGACTCCTTACGAAGTAAACAAATCCGCAATCTCGAGGACCTTTTCAACATGTTCATTAGCATCCTCATGTTCCGATCCACTGAAAGCATTTTCCCTAAGTTCCTTGAGAAACTGACCCTTCAATTCAAACTTTGACTTATCATCAAACTTTGGTCTAGCAACTCCTGAAGTGTGATCAGCACGGGTTTTGTTCATGTATTCCTCCATAGTTGTGTTTTCGCCCATTGTTTCTGTTTCTTCTTCCTCTTTCTCTTCAGAAAAATAGTCAAGCTCGAATGAACTTGAAGTATCAAAGTTTTTTGTGTTGAAAAGCCTTTTAAGCGAATGAAAGACTCGTTCAGGATCTTCGAAAGGTTGAATCAAGTTCTTCGTAGAACTCCTGGTCATGCACTTCCTGAAACCAACACAAAAATATCAGTAGGGTATGCTCGAGAAAGTAATATATCAGAAAATTAATAACGAAAACGGAATACGAAAAATTAAAGTTACTGATATCTGCAGACGATGCGCCGTATCCAAAAAGTTGGATACGCCGTATCTAATAATCGTTAAAATTAAATCAGACTTTATTCAGAAAATAGATACGCCGCTTAGAAATTTGAATGCGCCGTATCAATTTTAATAATCAAAAATCGATATTTATTTAAATTAAATGCGTCGTATTAACAAAAGTTAATGCGCCGTATTTTCGTTACGTTTCAAAATACGAGATTTTTGATTCAGAAGATACGCCGTATCGATAAAAATCGATGCGCCGTATCTGTTTAATAATTCGAAAACTGTTTTTAATTAAAATAATAGATACGCCGTATCTACTGAAGCAGATGCGTCGTATGGCGTTATCGTTTAGAAATTTTTTTTATCAAAAACAGATACGCCGTATCTTGGGGAAAAGATGCGTCGTATCGAATTATTTAAACGCGTTGTATTTTATAAAAAAATTGAACGCAATACGCCGTATCTGAGAGATCAGATGCGCCGTATCGTTCGATTTAGCTCAGTACAACGATAGCAGAACACAAAAAAAAAAAACGAAAAATTAAAACAAATAAAAACACACGAAAATAAACACAAAATAAAAGCAAACAAATAACACACAAAAACAGAAAATATGCAAAATAATACAATAAATGCAAATTAATCTAATACACAACAAAGTTAGCGGTTAGAAAAAAATTAAAACCTAATTAAAATACTAATCAAATTAACAGATAATAACAATTCACTCCCCGGCAGCGGCGCCAAAAACTTGATGCGTGTCGTGTGTCGTTGCGGTTTAGCAGTATTAATGCCTACTCAAGTTTTAAATTTATATTTAGCCGACTTATCAATAACACACACACTTAACGAGCAGTGTACCCGGTCAGTATGAATATAATGGTAAGTAGAGTGTCGATCACTAAGAGTGGAACGTATTATCTCGTTATTCTAATCAGTATTTTAATATATTAAGTTAGCTATACAACCTATTCTAACGCAAGGGGGTTCAGCCTGAGAGACTGGCACGATTTGGTTGCAATTAAATAATAAACTAGACCAATAGGCACGAATCAGCAAGTAGCACACACGTACACAGATAAATACTCGAGACAATAAGAGGGCTGTCCTTATGATAAGTAGTTTGTCACTTGTTTTATTGCTAGTGTTATATGAAGTGTATAGTTCGATGCAACGCACCGAGATTAAGTCCTTTCTCGTTGGTTCTAATCTTATCGGCGAGTAAACCCTTAATGATTACTTATGACTATCCCGTTTATCTTTCTCCTACTTTTCTACAGACCATAGAATGCATAGGCGATCTAATAAACAGGCGAGGGCAGAGGCATGGCGACCCGATCAACGCTCAGCTAGACACAGAGGTTATCAATGCACTAATAAAAGTCACCAATGACATCAACATATAAACTTTAATTAATGAGAAAGCAGTTTTAAGGGAGTGCAATCTTTCCGTTGTCACATTACACAAGCCACCAATCTTGATGAATTAAAGTTTACTAACACAATAAAACAAAACTACTTAATGAATTAAACACATGCAGCACCTTCTTACAGCTCTTGTATCTTTGATTTGGGTGTGTCTTGTGCTGCTGCCTTGACTGAATTCGTCCTAGGTTTCTGGTCTTCGGTCTTCGTATATAATATGTGTCACGACCAAAGCTTCGGAATTCGTCTGGTCTTGGGGTATTTATAGTTTCTGTCTGAGGGTAAGATGCGGCGCATCTAGTAAGTAGATGCGGCGCATTTACTTAACTTCGCGTGGGGTCCAAGATTATAATATTCAGGAATATTCGTACACCGCCAGAAGATGCGGCGTAACTCCATTTATTGATAGTGATGCGGCGCATGTCATAAGTGAGATGCGGCGCATCTGGAGCAGAATAGTCTTGATCTTGTACATTTCAGTAGACTCTTAACTTCTTGCATGTTTTGCTCCATAATTAGTCCAAAATCGCCAAGTTTCACCAAATGCTTGTTTTCAACTGAGAATTACAAAAGTAAACGATTAAGTATCAATCCTCATACATAATATAGTAAAACAAGTCAAATTAATAGGATAAATGATAGTAATAATATGTACTTATTTGAGTTCATCAGGTGGCCTCAGGGGAGACGGAACCCTTTGAGGAGGGAGAGGTCGCCCCGACACCAGTTGTCTCACTTACCACCCCACCTTCATTTTCACCTACCTATGGTCCCATGACTTATGATCAGTTGCTGGTTTATGACCAATATATGGAGTCCCAGCAGTTCCTATCTGCTGATGATGTTCCTTCACCACCAATGCCAGTCATACCATCCCCTCACCACTCCTCTGGATCAGAGGCTGATGATGAGTCATCCAACTCAGACTCTTCTGATTCAGCTTCATCTATTCCACCACCACCCCCGCCTGCACCGGTCCGTCGGCGCAAGCGAGTCAGAGTCCTTCAGCCATATGAGCCAGCCCCTTTTCGGAAGAGATTTAAATACTGCCCAAATGGTCGCACCTATATTTACACTGCTCGGAAACGAGTACGTACCCCACCAGCTCTAGTACCACCACCACCAGCTCTCACACCTACACCACCACCCATTTCTCCTGAGCCATCACCATCAGTACCACAGCCCCACCCTTACGTGCTCCCGACCTTTACAGCACCACTCTCACCAGAGGATTCGCCATCCCCCATACCACCACCTACTGTGTTCTACACCCAGACCACCACCGTTCCCCTATCATCCCCCATTTCATCTCCTGCTCCTTCACCCATTCGTGCTCAGAGTGTTCCCTTGCCCTCTCCTGAGAGAGCACATCACTTGAGTCCTTCACCATCTGACCCGTATGTTCAGGCTGCTACTGAGGCTGCAGCCTATCCTAGACTTCGTAGGAGAGTTGATGCTCGCAGGTGGTCATTCCTGTTGGATTGTATTCGCCGCTGGAGACTTGAGGAGGGAGCCCCTAGAGCTTCAGAGCTGGGAGAGAGTTCGTCAGCTGTCCTTCCAGTTACAGGAGAGCCCATGCACCATACCGTCCCACTACTGGCCGCCAGACTTGTCCGGCATGAGGATCGTATCGACGAGCTTCTGAGTTTGATTGATGACATATCTCTCGAGCGGGTCGAGAATATCCAGGAGGAGGTTCAGAACCTCGTAGTGGGCAGTTTAGCTATGGAGGAGGTATTCGATTTGTTGGGCACACAGTTGGAGGAGGATAGGGAGATCATCACTGAGCTTGGACATCGACTGGATGCACAGAGTTATGAGTTACAGCAGCTGAGAGATACTGTAGTGATGATGCAGCAGATGCTCGAGCACCAGACTGAGAGGTTGGCAGCAGCCAACAGTACCATCCACACTCTCAGGGGTACGATTGGAGAGATGCAGGCCAGAGAGAGGATCAGGGATCAGAGGATGGAGGAGCTGACCGAGATAGTCAGAGGATTACAGCGTGGACCAGGGGATGCACCTGGTACTTCATAGACTATCCATGTGCTATTGTAGTAGTGACATCTTAGCTTGCCCTGCGTGGCATTAATAATCTTGTATTGTGTTGTTCTTGGTAAACAACGTAGCAAATTATTAAAACTGTATTGTTGGTTATGATTACTATGTACCGGTACTGATCTATGTTATTATGGTTGTTTTCTTTCGTTTGTGTGCTGTGATTTTCTCTTACACATCGCCATATTATGATTCATTATAAATTCCATGCGTGTTGTGATTGTATTCAGACATGTCGTGATGATTATTTATGATTGATATGATTTTGCTTATGATGATGTATGTGAAGTTGGTTATGATATCTCACTTGGTTGTGTTGATCATGATTTCTAAAGTGTGCAATTGTGATATTTATAGAAATATGGCTCCTCGAAGAAAAACAACAACGACAACAACCCCCGCAACCACCATGACCCCAGCTGCTATCCGAAAGTTGATCGCCGATAGTGTTGCTGCAGCACTGGAAGAGCAAGCGGCGGCTATGGCACGTTCCAGTAGCATCAACAGGCCAACTGGAGAAGGCGAGACAGCTGTGGCTCGCAAGTGCACTTACAAAGACTTCATGGCTTGCAAGCCAACCTACTTTAAGGGTACTGAAGGAGTGACTGAACTTGCTCGATGGTTTGAGCGTTCTGAGACTGTGTTCACAAGAAGCGGATGTTCTGATAACTGCAAGGTCTCGTTTGCTACAGGGACTCTACTGGAAGATGCTTTATCTTGGTGGAACTCTACCGCTCAGAATATGGGCCTAGAGGAAGCCTACCAAATCACTTGGGCTGACTTCAAACGAAGAATGTTGAAGAAATATTGCCCACGTACTGAAATCAGGAAGCTAGAGGATGAGTTTGATCGCCTTGTGGTGAAAGGAAATGATATTAGGACTTATGATCGAAGGTTCCAAGAACTTGCTCTGCTATGCCCAACCAAAGTGCCAGACCTTGAGAAAACGCTAGAGAGGTATGTTGAAGGGTTGCCTAAGAGCATAGAAGGAATTGCCACTGCGTCCAAACCTCAGACACTAGAAGAGGCTATCGAAATTGCTCAGAGGTTATTGGAGAGGGAGATCAAACGCAGTTAGACTCAAGGAAGCAACGATCACAAACGAAAATTTGATGATCGCAGGGGCACTCACAACAACAACTCTCATCACAACAACAACAACCACAACTACAACCGCAACAACAATCAAAACTATCAGCAAAACCGAAACCACCATCACAACCAGCAGAACCGCCGGCAGGAAGCCGCAAGGGCTTACATTGCCACACCCGCTGGAACTGGGGGCTATGCTGGACCTGCTCCTATGTGTAACCGATGTAGGATGCATCACAATGGGCCCTGTTTTGCTAAATGTGGGAAATGCCAGAAAACCGGCCACAAGACTCAAGACTGCAAGGCCACAGGTGCCAACTTTCAACCAGTGGCCGTGGTGTGCCATGGATGTGGTAAAAAGGGGCACTACAAGAACCAATGCCCAAACCAGACCGCCAACCAGAATGGCAATGCTTGTGGGCGAGTTTATGTGATGGGAGAAGGGAATGATCAGCAAGACCCAGACGTAGTCACGGGTACGTTTCCACTTAACAACCATCTTGCTAAAGTTTTATTTGATTCGGGAGCTGACAAAAGTTTTGTGTCTACTTCATTTGCGTCTCTACTTGACATCACCCTAACCAAACTAGACACTACTTACGAAATCGAACTAGCCAATGGCAAACCCTGTAGGCACTAACACCATAATCCGAAGTTGCACCTTACTCTTACTCGACCAACCTTTCGACATAGACCTCATGCCTATTAAGCTTGGTAGCTTCGACGTGGTCATCGGCATGGATTGGCTATCCAAGAACCATGCTAGAATCATCTGTGACGAGAAAGTCGTTTGCATCCCTTTTCAAGGTGAAACCCTAATCATACGTGGTGAACGAAGTAAGACTCGGCTTAGCTTCATATCGTACGTCAAAACTGTGAAGTATATCGATAGAGGGTGTCACGCCTTTTTGGCACAAGTGACAGAAAAGAAGTCGGAGGAGAAGCGACTTGAAGATGTGCCTGTAGTTAAGAACTTTCCTGAAGTATTTCCCGAGGAATTGCCTGGCCTTCCACCAGTCCGCCAAGTGGAATTCCAGATTGAATTAGTGCCGGGAGCAGCACCCGTGGCGCAAGCACCATATAGGTTGGCACCATCCGAAATGAAAGAGTTATCTGAGCAACTACAAGAATTGTCAGATAAAGGTTTCATTCGTCCGAGTTCTTCGCCTTGGGGAGCTCCGGTATTGTTTGTTAAGAAGAAAGACGGGTCTTTTCGGATGTGTATTGAATACCGTGAGTTGAACAAACTTACAGTGAAAAACCGATATCCATTACCTAGGATCGACGACCTGTTCGACCAACTGCAAGGATCGAGCGTTTACTCGAAAATTGATCTAAGGTCAGGTTATCATCAACTGAGAGTTAGGGAAGAAGACGTTCCTAAGACAGCTTTCAGGACACGATATGGCCACTACGAATTCCAAGTAATGCCATTCGGTCTAACTAACGCACCAGCTGTGTTTATGGACTTAATGAACCGAGTGTGTAGGCCTTATCTGGACAAGTTCGTAATTGTGTTCATCGATGATATCCTCATCTACTCCCGTAACAAAGAAGAACACGCAAAACACTTGAGAACTATCCTGGAACTGCTCAAAGACGAGAAATTGTATGCCAAATTTTCCAAGTGTGATTTTTGGATTGAGAAAGTGCAATTTCTTGGGCATGTGATCGATAGCAAAGGTATTCACGTGGACCCCGCAAAAATTGAAGCTGTTAAGAATTGGGCATCTCCTACAAACCCCACGGAGATACGTCAATTTTTAGGTCTTTCTGGGTACTACCGAAGATTCATCAAGGGTTTCTCTAAGGTCGCCAAACCTTTGACGGAATTGACGCAAAAGAAAAAGAAGTTTGACTAGGAAGAAGAGCAAGAGACATCATTCCAACTTTTGAAACAAAACTTTGCGAAGCTCCGATCTTAGCACTACCCGAAGGAAGTGAAGACTTCGTGGTATACTGCGATGCATCGTACCAGGGCTTAGGCGATGTGTTAATGCAAAGGAGTAAAGTTATCGCATATGCTTCCCGACAGCTCAAAACTCATGAGAAGAACTACACTACCCATGATCTTGAATTGGGAGCAGTAGTATTTGCTCTCAAGATGTGGAGACACTACTTGTATGGCACCAGGTGCACGGTGTTTACAGATCATAAAAGTCTCCAACACATTCTAGATCAGAAGGAATTGAACATGAGACAACGCCGATGGTTGGAGTTACTTAGTGACTATGATTGTGAAATTCGCTATCATCCTGGAAAGGCAAATGTCGTGGCAGACGCCTTAAGTCGAAAGGAACGAATTAAACCCCTTAGAGTTAGATCTCTGGGAATGACAATTAGATCACCACTTCCATCGAAGATTCTTGAGGCTCAGACCGAGGCTCTTAAGGAAGAGAACAAACCAAAAGAGAGGATCAAGGGTATGCCGGAAAGTGAGAATGGCTTCGTGAGGAAACCAGACGGGAGATTGTGTTTCAAGGACCGAAGTTGGATTCCACTCTATGGAGGAATACGTGATCTCATCATGCACGAATCTCACAAATCTAAATATTCTATTCACCCGGGTTCTGATAAGATGTATCAGGATCTCAAAAAGCTGTATTGGTGGCCAAACATGAAAGCCGACATCGCTGAGTATGTCGGGAAATGTTTGACATGTTCAAGGGTAAAAGCTGAGTGTCAAAAGCCATCCGGCTTGTTGATACAACCCGAGCTTCCAATGTGGAAATGGGAAAGGATTACAATGGACTTCATCACAAAGCTACCTAAGACATCGGGTGGACTTGACACCATTTGGGTCATTGTTGATCGTCTCACTAAATCCGCGCACTTCTTGGCAATCAAAGAAACTGACAGTATGAGTACCCTTGCACAATTATATTTAAAGGAAATAGTCTCACGACATGGAGTGCCGGTTTCCATCATCTCGGATCGAGATAGCCGTTTTACGTCAAACTTCTGGCGGTCATTGCAGAAAGCTTTGAATACCCGATTAGATATGAGCACCGCATACCACCCACAGACTGATGGCCAGAGTGAGAGGACTATCCAAACCTTGAAAGACATGCTGCGAGCATGTCTGATCAATTTCGGGAAAGGTTGGGATAAGCACTTACCATTAGTAGAGTTTTCTTACAACAACAGTTATCACGCTAGCATCAAGGCAGCGCCGTTTGAAGCACTTTATGGTCGGAAGTGCCGATCACCGGTTTGTTGGGCAGAGGTTGGAGATGTTCAGCTCTCAGGACCCGAGCTTATCCACGAAACAACCGAGAAAATCGTACAAATCAGGCAACGCTTGCAAGGTGCCCGTGACCGAAAAAAGAGCTATGCCGATGTGAGACGAAAACCCATGGAGTTTCAAGTTGGGGATAGAGTCATGTTGAAGGTATCCCCTTGGAAAAGAATGATTAGATTTGGGAAGCGTGGAAAGTTAAATCCTAGATACGTCGGACCATTCAAGATCCTAGAAAGGGTTGGTCCAGTGGCGTACAAACTTGAACTCCCTGAGGAGCTCAGTAGAGTACACAATACCTTTCACGTGTCAAACCTGAAGAAGTGCCTATCAGATGAAACCCTTATCATTCCATTCAAAGAACTTCGGCTCGACAAGAAGCTCAACTTTATAGAAGAGCCAGTAGAAATCATGGACCGGGATGTGAAGAAATTAAAACTAAGCCGCATTCCCATCGTCAAGGTTCGATGGAACTCTAATAGAGGGCCAAAGTACACATGGGAACGTGAAGACCAAATTCGTGCCAAATATCCACACCTTTTCACCAAGACCACCCCGACCACTACCACAGACTAAGAATTTCGGGACGGAATTCAGAATTAGGGGTATGTACTGTAATAACCAGTAATTTTTCAAGTTATTAATTTCCTGTAAACTCGAAGTAATCAATTATGAAGTTTTATTCAAGTCATTTTATTCATCTTCGCATTTAAAGTTTTGCTATGTTTAAACTAAGAAACAACAAATGATATTGCCAAACGAACAATGTGGCAAAACTGAACCGCACGCGTTCTGACACCGTGATAGTATGGCATAAGTCTAATAATTTAAAACCAAGAACAGACAATAAGTCATGAAAACTTAGAAAAAGTATTTATGGACCCGGGGAAAAACTCAGATGATATTTAAAGACTTTAAGAATGTAAACTTTGGAACTAGAGACAGACCAGGACGGATACAAATCAAACACGGTTTAGCGGGATCGGGTACTTAACTCGCTCATTTACCCTTAAAATACTTAACTACATTTAAGAATACAACATTAAACTTTACATACAATTTACATTTTACAAATACATCTAAAATAAAATACCTACTCACACCTATCTTAAATTAAATCCACCTAAACCCCACTAACTCACTTCATTTCTTTATTTCTTTTCCCCATCTACTGCACTCCTCTCACTCACTCCGTTTTTGTCGACAGTGTCCTCTTCCCCAAAAACAACCAAACATTGAACATCCCTATCACACACATATCCCTTAAAAGTTGTAGTTGACCTTCCAAGGATAGTCACGAGATCATTTAGGGATAGAAACCAAATAAGGACCTTACTACCGATTAGGAAGGATCTTTTCCCAACAATCCGAAGGTAATATGAGTCTAACTCCGGTATTCTCCATAAATCTACACCTCCTGAGGATTATTCGAATCACACCATTATCAAACATACCAAAAATCTGAGAAGTTCTCAAGATCCAGGTTGAGGTCGTGATTCGGATTGGAGGCTGAGGTGGGTTTTGGAGCTTTTGGATTCGGATTGGAGGGTTCATCATAGTGCTTGAAGTCCCACAAATTATTCAGGTTAATTATTAATCCTTGGTTTGATATTATCTTTTTTTTGATTATTCGATTAACAGAAATTAAAAGTTAGGGTCGAATAGATGGCAAATTAGGGTTAGTAAAATGATTATGATTATTGATGAATTAGTTGTGGTTAGGAAACTTTTGGGATTAAAAAGTTGAAAGAATAAGGGTTAGATAGTTTAAAATGGGTCGATATGGGTCTTGACTTTTAAAGGTCAAAGGCCAATTCCTAGTAATACTAGTAACATGAAGTTGTGCTAGTAAACCTAGGAACGACCTTATGATGACCCCAAACGAGTCAAGAAGGCGTAAACTACCACTTAGTTAACCACATGACTCGAGCTCAAGAAGTACTTGAGCCATGATTAGACCCTAGTCACCAATTAGTAGCACCTTAAAACTCCTAAGTGGAAGTCTCAAAGGAGACTGCCAAAGTAATATTTGGCGCAACAGACTTGTCCTCATCAAATGAAAATATCAGGCAAACATAAACCATAAGTCCAGCCCAAAACAAGTAAATAAGGATAGCAAGGTTTGGACTAGTATAAGCCCATCAAACCTCCCTCACAAACTGCCATTCTAACAGCTTAAATAAGCCCACCTAGGAGCCCATTACTCTTCGACAAGCCTATAGACAACAAGCCATCAAATTGGCTATCTTTCCCCCCCCCCTTTTACTGTCATGTAAATGGGCCACGGCCCAATTAGGATTTGGAGCATTTAAATTTACTAGTCATTGACGGGCAAAGATGAAAACACAAATAGACCGTTCGGATAAAATTAATAACACGACTTATTGTAACACATAACAATTGATAAAAAAATTAACGACTCAACTTTACATGTCGTATACTAGTTATTGAAATTATGACAAAAACGACTAAACAAATAATAAAAACCAGTATACGTTAACAATATTTATCGCCGTAAAATAAATGGGTAACACAAGCAACAATAACATAAATGTTTTGAAAACTTTTAAACTTATTTACGTTTCTCGAGTCTTAAATCAGAACTGCAAACTAAATTATGCCATACTAATCTAGGTCACGCGGCGGAACTACCACCTACTATTTGACTCTATTGCATTTCAGACTACTACTACACTGAGGTGAGTTCATAGTCCCACTTTTTACTATGTTTTCAAATCCCGTGGGGAGATACATGCTATAAATCTGAACACAAGTATTTTTCTGTATGCTATCCTGATTGATATTGCTAAGTTAATATTGCCTAAGTTACCACCTTTGCCAAAAGTCCCTCATATCATGAACCATTAATCACTTGCGAGTGAACGCGAATTTAGTGAATAGATCTATTGGAAGTCGACGCCCCATTTGAAGTTAGCCTGGGATGGTAACCAAATGCACTTTATTCGAATTAACTAAGAGTTTGGCAAACTCCTACGACGAGGGCATTATCACCTACATCATTTTATGATGTGGGCTATTTATATCATTTATTATTTCACCCGATGTTAAGGTTTGGTGTCATGAGGATTAGGGCAATATATATTACACTACGATATCATCAATTTTTACTACTATCTGACTTGTGTTCAAACTATTACAAATAAAAACACTATGGATTCACTCAACCTTTGTGTTGACCCTTTTAGATGTTTTATCTCAGGTATCTAAGAAGCATAAATGGCACGGAGTGGATTAGGGCCCCTTTTGGACAACGTCCAAAATAATGTCATCATTCATTTTGACTCAAACATTTTCATTATGTACTATTAAATGTTATGGAACCGCTGTTTTAAACTCTGATTTTATTTGATGAATGATAACTAAATTTTCTCAAAACGTCTCTTTCGAGTCGTTTTCTATAATTGTGACTATGATCTGAGATGTAATACCCAATTAGACTTCCGCTGCTTCATTACGATTTAGAGCAATACACACGTACATCGGGGTGTTACATATAGCATCTCCTTTCTTAACAAAGGAAACCTTGTCCTTAGGAAGTGAAGTTTTATGTAAACTCTCACTTACTTTTTCTATCTTAGGACCCTCAGTAGACTTAGAAACATATTCCATAATTGGTTCTTGAAACTCAGCAAAACCTGTGTGTGCTTGGTCAATACCTGGAGGTGAAGGAACACCTCTGTATGGTGGAGGAACAGATTTGTATCCTAAACCATACTTAGCTTTATTGATTACTTGAGCTTCCCAAATTTTATTAACTCCATCTGAGGCATGAGTTAAAGCATCTATTGTTATCTTAACATTTTCTCTGTTATTTAGGGCTTTAGCTAATGATGCTCTTTCTGAACAAATTATTTCAGCTTGAAAATCTACTTTTCTTTGTAGAGCATTCATGTCATCAGTAAACTTAGACTCATTTTCTTGAAAATGTACAAGTTGTTTTTCAACAACAGATATACCTCTTTTATGATTACCTAAGTTGGCTATTGCATCATATAACTGTTCTAGTTGATCATCAAATCTCTTTTTAAGATCTTCATAAGCTTTAAGAGCAGAGCATGATTCAGTACATTTAATTATGGAATTTACCTCTGAATCAAAAAAGGCCATTAGAGCAGTCTCAGTGGCCACCGGTGCAGCATTTGTTGGTGCTTCCACTTCATCAGCCATGAAGCTCCAATCATAGTTAACCCCATCTATGGCTAGCATAGCCCTTGTCTCTTCCACTGTGACTTCCTTCTTCTTCTCTTGCCTATACCATGTGCTTCTATTATCCTGCTTCCTTGGGTTTCTACATTCTTTAGCAAAGTGTCCTAACCTGTGACAGTTGAAACACTCTACTTTCTTCTTATCAAACCCAGCAGTTTCATTACCATCAATGGTAATCTGCTTACCAGTTCTCTGCCAGAACTTCTTAGCCCTCATGCTAAGTAAAGCAACCTGCCATTTGATGTCCATCTCTTCCAAATCATTATCATCCAACTGATCAAGATCTTCATGAGTTAGAGGAGAACCTCTAGTTTGACTAGACATGAATACATAGAATGCTGGATCTCCAAGTCCAGCAGCATTCTTTTGTGAACTAGTAGAAGGACCACCATAGATAGTATTAGAAACACCTTCATCTTCATCTACCTCTTCTTAAACTTCCTAGTACTAGGAGATGACAAGAGTGCCACATTCCCAGAACTAGTACTATAGATTCCAAACTTCTTTAGACTTTGTTAAACAATTTTGAAGTTGTTGTACAAATCATTGAGTTTCATGGTTTCAATGTCTGGCTTGTTCATCCAGACAACCACATGAGTATGGAACTCATCAGGTAGGCTTCTCAAAAACTTCATGTTGAGATCTTCCTTGGCTATCTCAACACCCAACACAGCTAACTGACTGACAAGCTTATGTAATCTTGAGAACAGCTTATCAAGTGATTCATTGCTATTTGAACTAAAGTTTTCAAATTGTTGTTTTAGAAATGTCTTCTGTGTTTTCTTGGTAGTTTCATTACCACCAAACCATGCATAAATCTCTTCAACAAGATTTTTTGCATCTGAAACAAGCATCCAAGATACATAGCACCATTGCTTTTTATAATTCCTCCATCCAAGGAAATTGCACCATCTTTTAGGTCAATGTTTGAAGCTTGAAGATGTGTATTGATATTGTTGAAGTCAAAGATTAGAAAGCAGATGAGTTACTAAGTTAGATATTAACCTTTCAGAATAGAAGAAAAGTTCAGTCCAAGGGTCTGACTATGAAGTGTTTGAAAGATCTTCACAATTCCTCATTTAATTCAGAAAACATGTTGAAATGGATTCACATGTTTAGGGGTGTATTGTTGGGAATTAAATATTCTGAAGTTTAAGTATCGGGAAAATCTCTCAAGTGATTAAGTCTGGTAGCAGTAGAGTTAAGTCTGGTGAGTTCCAAAGTTAAGTCTACTGGTAAGTCTGGTCGTTGAAGTTAAGTCTGGTGGTTAAGTCAAGAGTTTTTGCATCTGGATACTTGCTAAAGGATAACATTTGTTCACCAGGAATGGTCATAAGCAATAAGTTTCTTGCCTTTTGAATATTTCTCTTCTGTATCTTTTCATCATTGTTAGTTGGTCCAGTATTCCTTCTCCTTTTAGTTTTTCCTTCAAGAATAATATCTGTATAACCTAGTGTAAATGAATCACCATACAGAATGATATCCCAAAGAGCATAATCTTGAACCATGAAATATTGCTCAATTCTCAACCTCCATAACTCAAACTCATTCTGTTTGATCATGGGCAACTTTGTAGCAACATTTGTAGCAGTATCTTGTGCATCCATTTCTATTTCTTCTTCTTCTAAATCAATAATATCAGCCTTGCTCTGATACCACTTGTTAGGATTCGAACACACTATAAGGTGGTTAAACCTTTGCAACTTCGTGTATATGATTTATTGAGTGAATATGATTAAGTATGCGGAATCTACTTAATCACACTTAGAAGGTTATTTGTATTATGGAAATGGAAAGTAATGTTTATTATATGACAATGAACAATGAAAGCTTAACACCAAACGATTCAATATTATTAAGATAATAATACGAGTGATCTTGAGTTATCACTAGGGTTACAACCTTGAATCTTATGTTTCTATTTCTTGTGATATTGTTTGTGTTTGTTCTTGAGAGATATTAATTAAGCACTATCTTTTTAACACACATATATCTCTAGTCTAAGATCTTTCTTTTATATATCAAGAAAGATCTTTACAATAATGTTAAGTCTTTTCGAACAACTTGCTAGCTTATCTTATGTGTGTCAGTAACTAAGATACAACATGTATCTATGTTTACAACTTGTTCTGTGAGTATAAGATAAGGACTGAGCACATGGGGTAAGATATTATCTACCGTGTATAATTGACTTTCAGTCAACCAGACTTAATATCTTCAGCAAGCAGACTTAACTCTGTTAGTCACCAGAATTAACACTTGACTTAACCACCAGACTTAACTTCAACGACCAGATTTAACTAGCAGATAACCAGCAACTTAACTTTGGAACTCACCAAACTTAACTCTACTGCTACCAGACTTAATCACTTGAGAGATTTTCCCGATACTTAAACTTCAGAATATTTAATTCCCAACACAGATTCTCCCTTAGAAATGTGTCAACAGTTGTTCCAGCATGCATGAGTGCGTTTGCGTATATTGTTGCACTGTGGCAAATGTTGTCCCTCGTCTTGATCGATTCCTTTATTCTCTTGAGAATAAGTAAATTCGACCTGTTTAAAGATTTGTAACAATATACGAATCTTTCTAAACTGAAAAAAAATAGACAGGTATGTCACAGTAAAAAAATAAAAATTGCTCACTTGTTATGAGTGTATGAAAACTCAAGATTCAACTGTGTTGAAGTTTCTACACACAAAATCCCTTTCATTTTGGTCAACTAGCATAGGTCACTTCAGCGGATCACATTCAGACATTTGAGTGTCAGTATCAATGGCTATTAATTCAACTTCGGCCTTCTCAGGCAATCTCTCACACTTTTAATCAGAAGATGATGTGAAATGCCATCAATGGATCGTCCTTGTTTTCAGATCTTAGAAGTTTTTCTGCACAAACAGAAAAACACAAAAATAACTCAAAGATCGTATTAAAGTTATGTGTTTTTCAAATATTTAAAAACTTGTTGCGATCAGAAGTAAAACTCTCTCAAAATGTGTTACAGTACCAAAAAGCTAATCCAAACAGCCCTTTATTGACCTAATTTGCGCTCAAATCGATATACATCAAAATTCTTAAAAATATTAAAAACACCTAACTAAACCTATAATTATATTAAATAGATATTAGATCACTTTAAAGTAAGAAGTTTTGGACTATAAAGAGCTATTAATATACCCGGCTTTGCAGAGATGAAATGGCATGAGGATGTGCTTTCGAAAGGCTGCAAAAGAGGCGCACACCCATTCCATTTTCCATGGCTTTAGTATTCTAATGTAACAGAGTTTCAAGGTCAAGTTAGATGTATGTCTTAAGCTTTTATTGAAGCAATTCTATCTCCTCCTCGACCCGTCTTGATCTCTGTAAACGTACACAAAAACATTCGCTTATTAATTACCAATAGCTCCTAAACACGCTAGTCACACTAAAACAATCATAAAATAAGGCATAATCCATAGAAATTAAGCATGTGGCGCAACAGAATGAATTGCTGACCTGCACCAACTACTGTGTGAATCTCATTAATAAATAGAACAATTTGTCCATTGGAAGTATTGACCTCTTTAAGAAGAGCTTTAAGTCGCTCCTCAAATTCTCCTCTGTATTTAGCACCAGCAACCAATGAACCCATATCCAGTGAGATGAGCTGTACCATAGACGGATCAAAATTTATCAACGCAAACTTGTGATTTTGAAAATGAACGCACAATTATCAGATCATCAAGGAACATATTAACAATATTCGTAATGATGGTATTTCAAAAAGTGATTTTTTTTCTAACCTTACAGTTCTTGAAGTACTCTAGGACATCTCCACGCACTATTCTTTGAGCTAAACTGCATTATATAAATTATTTCAATACATTAACAATAACTTTGAATGAATAAATCATCAAACTGATAATTGTACCTTTAAGAAATTGTAGTTTTCCCACACCAGGCGCACCAATTATCACAGGGTTGGATTTGATTTGGTTTTGAACAAATTAAGAATTGATTGATTATGTTTAGCCCTAAATGAATTAAATGACGGTTTCAAGAGAGGTACTTTGATTGAGGAAGCATAATTGAATGACATAATTACTGACCAAAGATATGAATATTTCCCTTGATACCATTGTAATGAAAACTTCTATAGCTATGGACTTGTACGCCATTAATGTACAACCAACGGGAAGAGAGACACAACATCGAATTTAATGTAGGACATGCTTAGGGGGCTTGTAAAGTTTTCACGTTTATTATATAAAATAGACTAGCTTATAGACCCGTTGAATCACAGGGTTTTTAAAAGAAATAACAAAATGAGATGATAAGAAAAGTGATAACGTAAACATGTTCCATTTAATATATAAAAGAAAGAATGAGACAATGCGTCCATTATCAGATAAGCAATTGCTTCTGTTACAATTAAACTAACAAACGTCCAAGCTTGGGTCTCTAAAACTGATTGTCTTGAGTAGGAAAAGATGTGTGTGAGCGCATATCGATTAAAAACCCAATGTCCATACCGTGCACACCTAATAGTCCATATATGATGTGAGTAAATGCATGTTGTTACTGATAATATATTACAATTCAGAATATGAGAAAGAAAAAGGGACGTGTGTATTTTACATACCTTTTGAAGTTTTGATCATAGAGCTTCACGTACTTCTCTATACGCGACATTTGTTGTAGTTTTGGAGACATTACCATCCTGATCACAAACGACAACCTTCAAACCTTGCTTGCTTTTTACTCTTGAAACAGCAACGTACAGTTATCCATGTGTGAAAACAGGACGCGGCAAGTACAAACCATGTTAGGATTTATAAAAAGTGATGGTCATATTCGTTGTAATAATTTTTGTAAAAGTGTCATTGTGTAATTTAATTAATATAGTCAATGGGCTTGGATTAAATCTAATAGATTAAATGTTATGTTTAAATAGTCCATGTAAAAGCCTAAGTTTAATCCAAGCCCATCCAAGTTAGAAAAAGTATAAATAGCTCCATTCCCTTCATTTGGAAGGTTGGTGCTTTAAGGTTGATTAAGGAGATTAGTGTGTGAAATAAAACTTCCTCTCTCTAGTTTTTCTCACTATAATTTCATATCCACTTTTCTTTCTTTAATATTTATTCATTGATTATGTGTGTGATAGGATAAATCATAGGTCCTACAAGTGCTATCAATAGCCAAAACAAAGATCTAGGAATTTTTTTGGGGGCGTTACTGTTCATCAGACAAGGTTGTCGAGTTTGTTCAACAGTTCTATCGACTTTCTGTCAGATTCTTTCGAGTTTGAAGGTTTCTGGCCAGAATCTGTCGACTTTCTCAAGTTTCTGTCGAGTTTCCAGAATTTATCGACTTTCTGGTTATCTAGTTTCTAGTTATCGACTTTCTGGTTATCTAGTTTCTCGTTATCGACTTTCTGGTTATCTAGTTTCTAGTTATCGACTTTCTGGTTATCTAGTTTCTGGTTATCGACTTTCTGGTCATCTAGTTTCTAATTATCGAATTTCTGGTTATCTAGTTTCTGGTTATCTAGTTTTTGGTTATCGACTTTCTGGTTATCTAGTTTCTAGTTATCGACTTTCTGGTTATCTAGTTTCTAGTTATCTACTTTCTGCTTACCAAGTTTGGTAGTTATCGACTTTCTGGTGCAATTGTCGACTTTCTAGTGTAGTTGTCGACTTTCTGGTGCAATTGTCGACTTTCTGGTGTAGTTGTCGACTTTCTGGTGAAGTTATCTACTTTCTGAAGTTAGCTACTTTCTGAAGTTATCTACTTTCTAAGTTATCTACTTTCTGAAGTTATCTACTTTCTGAAGTTAGCTACTTTCTGAAGTTATCTACTTTCTGAAGTTATCTATTTTCTGAAGTTAGCTACTTTCTGAAGTTATCTACTTTCTGAAGTTATCTACTTTTTGAAGTTATCTACTTTCTGAAGTTATCTAGTTTCTCCAGTAACCGAGTTGGATTCTTCGACTTTGGATTTGTGGATTCTTCGACTTTGGATTCTTGGACATCTAATTAGGAACTGAACAAAGGACTTTTTGAACAGTAACCAACCCACTCCTATTTCTTTGAACCGATCCAACATCATCTTAATCATACAACTTTATCAATGACGACTCAACAAGACATCCATGCCGCCGGTGCAGAACCGTCCTCCTATGCTTGAAAAAAGTGGATATCTTCAATGGACGAGCCGTATGCTTCGCTATATTAAAACCAAACCTGATGGACAAGGTAAACTCTTGCTCAACTCCATCAAGAATGGACCATTCAAGCCTCGTCAGATTTTATACCCTAGAAATCCAAATGATACACCTCCCACTCTACCATTCCTTCGTGAACAAAAAGAAGCTGATTACACACCAGAGGATTGGAAGCAGATTGCAGCTGATGATTTGGCAATGCACTTAATTCTATTTGGTTTACCACGGGATATCTTTGTTGCTGTTGATAGTTGTGAAACTGCTTATGATATGTGGGTACGAGTTAGAAGGCTTTGTCATGGCACAGAAAACGGGCAACAAGATATTGAAAACAAGCTGCTAACTGAATGGGAGAAATTCACATCCACTCCAGCGGAACCTATTGAATCTTACTACACCAGGTTTTGCACATTAATGAACGAGCTCATCAGAAACAAGTTGGCACCAAAACAAATTGTTCAAAACATAAAGTTCATCAACAATCTACCAGAGGAATGGGGACGATTTGTCACAATTGTTAACCAAAAAAAGAACCTTCATGAGGTAAACTATGATCAGCTCTATGATTTTCTAAAGCAAAACCAGGCAGAGGCGAATGAAGTAAGGAAGGAAAAACTTGCAAAGCAATATGACCCTCTTGCATTACTTGCTCAATCACCAACACCCGTACCAGTGACTACACAACCATCTTCATCTTCCACTCAGAACTTCATGCAACAACAGTATGTCCCACAACAACCATTCTACCCACAACAACAATAAGTCATTCCACAACTACATTACCCACAATACCCAGAACCAGAATACAATGACAATGATGAGTCCACTGCTGCTTTGACTCAAGCATTTGCTTACCTAACAAAGGAATTCCAAGGACGCTACTCTACACCTACCAACAACAACCAAAGAATCTCATCGAACACTCGCAACAGGCAGATCGCACAGCCGAGTTTCAACATAGGTCAACAAGGGAAAATGGTTAGAGGTTATGGGAATCAGAAGGGATATGCTCCTCGATATCATATGGGTAATCAGAATGCAGGGCAGTATGTAGGAAATCAGATGGGTAATCAGATGGGTCAAGTTGTTGGAAACCAGAGGGGTCAGAATGTTGGGAATCAGATTGGAAATGTTGCTGCCCCAGTTGCTGGGAATATGAATCAGGGTAATTTGTTAAAGTGCTTCAACTGTCAGGGTATTGGTCACATGGCAAGGAACTGTCCCACCAAGACCATAAAGAAAGATCTTGAGTATCTACAGAAAGCAGTGCTTTTGGCACAGAAGGAAAAGGCAGGACTTCAGTTGAATGCAGAAGAACATGACTTTATGGCTCTTGTGGATGATATGGAAGACCTTGAGGACATCGATGCAAACTGCATTTTCATGGCAAATCTTCAGGAGGCTAAGTATGACACGGATTCTGAAGCACCTCCTGCTTATGATGTCAATGCAATCTCTGAGGTACCACCATTCACTACATGTCACAATAATGAAATATTTGATATGTCACCTCGTGATGATCAACATCCTGCGACTCCTGCACCCACTTACGATACATATATGGACACGCCAACTTGTAGCAATATTAATTTGGCAACTCCAGATATGGATCCTAATGGAGGCTTCGAGTTACAGCATACTGAGAATCATGAGAAAACACGTGCATTATTTGAATCATTATTGGAAAATTGAAGTATTGAAATTGAAAAAGTCAAAAAAGTAAATCGCGATGTTAAGGCCGCGAATGAAAAATTGACCGCTGAGCTTGAGAGATATAAGGTGAATGAAAAAGTTTTTGAAATTAATACAACAAGACATTCAGAATTAGAAGATGGTTACAAAAACTCCGTTTTAAGAGGAAAAACAACTGCAAATTAAGTTTGACACCCTTGATGTTACCTTAAATAAGAAAATTAGATCCTTAAACACGGAAGTTTCAGATTTGCAAAACCAACTTTCTAAACAAAAATCAACTTGTTCTGATCTTGAAAAAGAAAAGAAAGAGTTGAAAGCAAGTTTTTCAAAACGTGAAAATGAGCTTCTTGATGAAATCATTGAGAAACAAGAAACAATCAAAAAGTTGGAAGATTTGCTTGTCAAAACGGGTCATTCTGCACAAACAATTCATATGCTAATAAAAAATCCAAACCCGCTTTTGCACATAATGAAGAAAATGGCTATCGGTTGTGAAAACCCTTATACACTCAAGCAAGCTCAGAAAGAACATAATGTGTGATATAATGGTAATGCGCTATTTGATAAACATGATCCTCCTGAAGTTCGGGATTCTGATGAAACGATTGAGCTTGCCGAAGAGAGTAGAATCAAAATGAGACAAATGAACCCAGAAATCAAACCAATTGATTATAATAAGCTTAACATACTTTATGGTGTAAATTTTGTTAAACAACATCAACTAACAAAAGTTTTCAAACGACCAGTTGTTTCAACAAAACCAAGAGTTGTTTCTAAAAATCTTTCAAATCTGGTACAAATGTCCTCTAGCAACCCTTTTAACACAAGTGAAGCTAGACGATATTTGGATGATCTGAAAGATAAAGTAAAAACACTTCAAAGTATTGTTGACTCAAAAACAAATCTTAGCATCAGCAACTGGCATTCAAGTTTTCATAATGAAATGAAAAAGGTGTTTCAAACAGAAATTACTACTCCACTCTATAACATTAGTGCGAGGGTAATTCATGTTGAAAATGCAATTTTGAAAGAAACCGCTGACTTTGTCAAGGACCACAAATCCCTGGTAAAGGAAGCAAATGAAAACATTGAACGTATCAAAGTTTTGGAAAACCACAATGATACTCTCTTCGAGGCAGTTCTATCGACCAAAATTATGTCCATTATTTACCAAACATATTCTGTGGAAGATGATGAAAGACTGAGAGCTGAGACTTCTAAAATTGTGTTAAAATATGAAAATGCGCTTGCTAAGCTTGAAAAAGAAAATGTAACATATTTTAAACAACTTGATCGGAAAAAGGAAGAATGCAAGTATGACAAATTGTCGTATGAGCGTGCTTACAAACACATGAAAGAGCAAAATGATCTTTTGAAGTCTCAGCTGGATAAACAACAAAGGAAGGGTGAGGAAACTAAGTTTGCAAAACCATCAACTTCGGACAAACCGGTTGCAAAACCAAAAATGTCAATTTCTCAAAGTGTTTCAAAAGTTGATGTGATAATTGATTTGACAAAACCAGTCACTCCAACACCCTTGACAAAAGAAAGTGAAATAGCAAAATGTGCTGATAAAGGGAAAGCAGTTGTCGAAACATCGAATGTGATAGCACCTGGCCTTTATAGGATTAGTCCCACTACTGCGTCTGCCTCTACATCTAAAACATATAGGGCGATAGACAAGAGTGTAAAAGATAATCCAAAAGAGTCTAGGATTGCTAAAACAACTTCTCAGGACAACAAGATAAATTATAATGTGTGTGCCTTACCTTCTACAGGACTAGAAAGCACCTCTAGGAGCAGCAGACTAAAGCCTAGGAGCAATACAAAGAAAAATAGAGTCTCGCCTGCCTCTGAGAATGAATGCAAGAATAAAACTGAAGAAGTAGAAGAACACCCTAGGAATTTATCGCTTTCGAATAAGAAACATATGTCATCTGGATGTAATGTTAAAAGTACTGATTCTAGTGCATGTAATGACTCTGTTTGTTTAATGTACAAGAAATCTTTGTCTGAAAATGTCTTTGATGATAATGTTTCTAATATTGTGAATGTGAATGCTATGCCTGAACAGAAAGATGTTCCTCCAGGAACTAGTGCTAGGTCTAGATATGTTAAAAGACTTATTAAAGCAGCTAGGTCAACCACTAGAAGCATATTGCCTAGGAACTATCTTAAGTTGTGCGTATGGATACCAACGGGTAGAGAATTCATTCTAGAGAATGGTAAATTAAAGGCTCCAAAACAACCAGCAAAAACCGTCTATGAATGTGATTCGTCTGTTACCTATAACCCCATGGAACCAAATGATAAACGGTTTCCAAATGCACAATCTTCAGTTATTGGCAGGTTATCAAAATATATCTTTGGATTTGGATCGTCAACTCGGGTTGCTCCAAGCACATGACCGGGAATCTGAAGCTGCTGATCAACTTTGTATGGAAGTTCATGGGAACTGTTCGCTTTGGAAATGATCATGTAGCAGCTATTCTGGGTTATGGAGATCTTCAGTTTGGAAATTACTTAATCACTCGGGTTTACTATGTCGAAGGGTTGGGACATAATCTGTTTTCAGTCGGGCAGTTTTGCGATGCAGATTTAGAGGTTGCATTTAGGAGAAACACTTGCTTCGTTAGGAATTTGATTGGAGATGATCTCTTAACCGGAAATCGAGGCACCAATCTTTATGCTATCGACATCAATCAAATGGCCTCTTTATCACCGATTTGTCTCATGACAAGGGCTTGCGAAACAAAGTCCTGGTTGTGGCACAGACGATTATCCCATCTCAACTTCGACACCTTAACTAAGCTAGCCAAAGACAACATCGTCACCGGTCTCCCAAAGTTCAAATACACCAAAGATCACTTATGTCCATCCTGTGAGCAAGGAAAAAGCAAAAGGGCAACATATAAACCTAAAACCGTACCTAGTTCGGTTGACAAGTTACATCTGTTGCATATGGACTTATGTGGCCCAATGAGAGTTGAAAGTATCAATGGGAAGAAGTATATTCTTGTTATTGTTGATGACTATTCAAGATATACATGGGTAAAATTTCTGAGGTCAAAAGACGAAGCACCAGGCATCATCATCACCTTTCTGAAGCGCATTCAAGTCTTACTTCAAGCTCCAGTAAGGATCGTAAGAACCGACAATGGCACAGAATTCACTAACCAGGAGTTAAGAACATATTTTGAAGATACTGGAATCACTCACCAGACATCCGTTGTTAGAACTCCACCGCAGAACGGGGTAGTTAAAAGAAGAAACAAAACTCTTGTGGAAGCTGCTCGCACGATGCTGATTTATTCTAGTGCACCGCTATTCTTATGGGCTGATGCTGTTGCTACTGCATGTTATACTCAGAACCGATCCCTAATCCATCCAAGATTCAATAAAACCCCATATGAGCTAGTGAAAAATAGAAAACCCGACATCTCTTACCTTCAAGTATTTGGCGCTTTGTGCTATCCGACGAACAACAGAGAGGATTTGGGGAAGCTGAAAGCTAAGGGTGATATTGGAATCTTCAGGGTTATTCAGAAAACTCGAGGGCATTCAGGGTGTATAACAGAAGAACTAAGAGGATAATGGAGATGATGAATGTGAAGTTTAACGAGATTTCACAAATGGCTTCTGAGAGATTCGCTCTAGAACCCGCGCTTAACCCGATGGCTTCTAATCATACCAGATTAGGACCCGCACCAAACAGTCAAACTTCTGGACATATCAGTTCAGGACTCGTACCCCAAGGAGCTCAGTCAACTAATATTGACAAACCAACAAATCAAGAAAAATCATCAACCACCACCACCACCACCGCAAGATGCATCAACAACAATCGAAGCTGACGCACCAACTCCCTCAACGTCATCAAAATCTACTCCAGCAACTCCAGTAATTGAGATTGTGTTACCAAGAGTTGATGAGCAAAACCACGATTCGCCAATTCAAGAAGAACAACAACAAAACGATGCTGTGTTAGAAGAAGAACCATTCGAAAACCCATTTGCAATGGATTCTGCTGAATCATCTTCAAGGTTACATGAACCATCTAACACGTATTCGTCAAATCCAAGGTACCCTTCAACGTTAAAGTGGACTAAAGACCATCCAATAGAACATGTTAGGGCTGAGCATCGGGCCGGATCCCGACCCGTCCCGACCCGACCCGACAAATCCCGAAACCGAAACAAAGGAAAAACCCTACCCGACTCCCGAACCGATTAATGTCGGGACGGGCCGGTATTTATTCGGTATTGGCGGGCCGGTATTCGGTTTTTGTAAGGTGTCCCGATTTAATGAGATTTTGGGCCCATCAAACTTTCATTAATTTACAAACCTGAGCAAATTCCAGTAGCATAAATTCCAGTAGCATAAATCACTCCAAACACAAATATTACAGTAGCAAATACAAACACAAATCAGTAGAAATACAAACACAAATCACTCCAAACTCCAAATCCAGTAGCAAATACAAACAAAAATCAGTCCAAGTTCTTCTCCAAATCCTACAGTAGCAACATTTTGTGATTCTTGAATCACAAAATACAAATACAAATCAATGAACAACAAAACTAAGAGACTTTGAAGCCTACTCTCTCTTTGTTCTTCATTAGTTATCCGGGTTGAGATTCAATACCTACGAAGGGTATACGGCTCATAGCTTCTGGATTTTGGTTCGTGTTCTTCATTAGTTATCCGGGTTGGGTTATGGTGATGGAGATGAGATCGATTGATTGAGTTATGGTGATGGAGATGAGATCGATTGACTGGGTTATGGTGATCGATGGATAGATTTATGGTGATGGAGATGATATTAAAGAATAAAGAAAGTTGGTTGGGACTTGGGAGAGAGATATAAGATTCTCTGAAGTTGGTATTGGTACTTGGTCAGTCAAAAGATGGTACTTATCTCTGAAGTTGGTATTGGTACTCGGGCATAATCGGGACAGCCGGGTTAATGTCGGTTTTCAACCCGACCCGACCCGAAACCGACTTTCACTAATTGTTAAAACCGACTCCCGACCCGAGAAGCTATTTTTCGGTTTCAGGATCATCGGTTTATGTCGGGATCGGGTCGGTTGTCGGGACTCGGGCGGTTTTGCTCACCCCTAAAGTGGACTAAAGACCATCCAATAGAACATGTTATTGGTGAACCTTCACGGCCAATTCAGACGAGAAGACAACTCGCCACCGATTTCAATATGTGCATCTTCGCCTGCTCAGTCAGCTTAAAAGAGCCAAAGAACATTCTAGAAGCGATGGCAGACAATGCTTGGATTGAAGCGATGCAGGAAGAACTTCTCCAATATCAATTACATGACACTTGGGATTTAGTGCCAAGACCAATCGACAAACTTGTCATTGATCTTAAGTGGTTATGGAAGAACAAAAAGGATGAAGAGATGACTATAATTCGCAACAAAGATCGTCTCGTGGCCAAGGGATTTAGACAGGAAGAGGGAATAGATTTTGAAGAGTCATTCGCGCCAGTAGCAAGGCTTGAGGCAGTCAGGATTTTCTTAGCATACGCAGCTCACAAAAACATCACGGTCTATCAGATGGATATCAAGACAGCATTCTTGAATGGAACTCTGAAAGAAGAAGTGTACGTGAGTCAGCCAGATGGATTCGTTGACAAAGATCATCCCGACTACGTCAACAAGCTAAAGAAAGCTATCTATAGTTTGAAACAAGCCCCAAGGGCGTGGTATGATGAATTATCATCTTTCCTACTTCACAATAATTTCACCAAAGGAACAATTGACCCGACTTTGTTTGCCAAAAAATTCAAAGACGACATTTTGATTGTTCAGATTTACGTGGATGACATAATCTTTAGGTCCACTAATCCGAAACATTCAAAACATTTTGAAAATCTCATGAAAAGCAAATTTGAAATGTCCATGATGGGGGAACTAAAATTCTTTCTGGGATTACAAATTCATCAATCCCCACGTGGTATTTTTATAAATCAAGCTAAATATACAATTGAGATTTTGAAAAATCATGGAATGGAAAATTGTGACTCTGTTGGTACACCAATGGTCACTTCACCCAAAATAGGCGCTGATTTATATGGGAAACCCATGGATCCGAAGAAATATCGGAGCATGATTGGTTCTCTCATGTATCTAACAGCTAGTCGACCCGATATTCATTTTGCTGTATGTTTATTAGCATGGTTTCAGGCAAGGCCTACCGAACTGCACCTCCAAGAGGTTAAACGTATCTTTCGGTACCTACGAAGAACCACTAACATGGGACTTTGGTATCCGAAGGATTTGGAGTTTAAACTAACAGCATTTTCAGATGCGGACCATGCTGGTTGCCAAGAAACAGCAAAAAGTACATCCGGTGGAGCTTAATTTTTGGGAGAAAAGCTAGTAGGCTGGTCATCAAGGAAACAAGACTGCACGGCGTTATCAACCGCAGAAGCCGAGTATGTGTCTCTATCTGCGTGTTGTGCCCAAGTTCTTTGGATGAGGACATAGCTCACAGATTATGGTTTCTCTTTCGACCGCATACCTATGTATTGTGATTCGAAAAGTGCCATAGCCATCTCGTGCAATCCAGTTCAACACTCCAAGACCAAGCA
This sequence comes from Artemisia tridentata subsp. tridentata, assembly GCA_021014915.2. NCBI lineage: Eukaryota > Viridiplantae > Streptophyta > Magnoliopsida > Asterales > Asteraceae > Artemisia > Artemisia tridentata. The sequence continues at coordinate 366,241,611 of CP139503.1, read as the reverse complement.
TATTAGAGTCCGCTATCACTTCATAAAGGAATACGTTGAAAATGGTACTGTTGAATTATTTTTCGTGAAGACTGAATACCAAATCGCCGATCTATTTATTAAAGCCCTTCCAGAAGAAAGGTTTGATAACTTAGTTCGACGAATTGGAATGCGAAGCCTAACTCCCGAAGAGTTAGAAAGTCTTCTCAAATCTTCTTGAATTATATCTCAAAGCTTCGCATGTAAATACTTTTGAAAAACAAAATACAAAATTTGAAAAACCATCAAAAACAAAATAAAAAATAGAAAAATTTCAAAAAATACAAAAACAATATAAAATATAAAAACCAAAAATATTCTTCTCGCGACATGTCTCCCGTATAATAAATATTTTGTACGTATCTAGAAATGTCATTCAACAATGATACGGACATGTACAAATGCTTGAGCGAGACTTCATTTAAATGTTTTCTAAAACATGTCGTTTCTCAAAATTTCTTCACAACGGCTTTCGTATATTTCAGTACGAAACCCGCACTACATTGATGACTTCTGATTATTCCAGATCAGGACTCGTAATGTTAATGGAAAAAACAAAAAATCCTTGAGCACATGATCAAGATTTTTCAAAATCTTTCTCAAAATTCTGTGCTCAAGAATTCTCCCTCTTAAACTCAAATGTTTAACAATATGCTTTCTTTAAGGGGGAGTATAAAAAATTAAAAACAAAAATGTTCCATATTCATGCTAAAATGATCCGTATATCTCTCCAAAAAGCTTTCATTTAATCAATTGATATAAAAAATATCACTACATGCTATTTTTGAGGGGGAGAAGACGTGATTAAAATGTGATCAAAAGTTTAAAGATCGTGGATTGAATCTCAAAAGAGCTCTACAAAAAGATTCAGCATGAACCCTCGAATTGACGAAAATTAAATGTCCGTAATCGAAAAGACTTGTCCGGGATGGGTAATAATTTCAAGCTGGTTATCCAGTGATGTAAATGTGTCTCGCAAGGGACTTGTCTGAGTAGAATGTACCAATTCGAGAGATAATCATTAAATATGACCGGGACAGGTAATAATTTTAAGCTAGTTTAACTAGTGATGTAAACGTGTCTCGCAATGGTCATGTTTATTGAAAGTCAATCATTTCAAATGTGCGAACTCTACCCAACATGTGCAAATTTATCTTAAAAAATGCAAGAGCACATGTGAAGGGGGAGTGTTTCAAAAATGACAAAACTCTCGAAGTGTTAACTAAATGTGTTTCGTTCATAAACACTTTGAGAGATTTTCACAAAAAGGTTTTTATGGCAAGTGATCAACTAATCTAGGATAATCATGGAGTAATAAGGTGATTATGGTTAGGTTATGTCCTATGATCCGCCAGAGCCGGAGGGATCTACCCAAGGACAATTCCAATAGATTAGAATTAGAAGTCTTTAGGAAAGATTGAAAAAAGGAGTAAATGAGAAAGGGAAAGAAGGGGTTGAAGAATTAAAAAGAAAAGTTGAATGAAAGGGTGAAAAGAAATAGCCCTCCATGAAAACTTAGGGCAGAAATCAGGTCAATACATCTGCTATCGGTATTCACAAAGTTGATACTGATATTGAAGACAAGACGTCATGGACCCAGTGACGCGCTGCACAAACCCCTCCTAGCCACTCAGATATCTCTTAAAAGATATTTGTTTCATTTCTCACGGAGAACACTGCATAATCTATCGGCCTCTCATTCCGAGATGTGTTGATAATGAAAAGGTGGCACTCTGCTCCATGCCTCCGACTACTAAAACCAAAATGCACATTATCGAGTCTAGAGCCATGAGATTCATCAAAGATCTCTTAGGAACACTTTCAATATAATACACTTGTGTTCACCAAAAAGGACACAAGTTGTAAGAGTCTTAATGAGATCTTTAGATCTTGTCGTATATCGTGATGGTTACATGCTTCGAACGGTCTACAGTCGTGGGGTGATCTCCAGTGACTCACTGAATCTTGGGTGCACTTCGGTGTGTCTGTGTAAGCCCTTTCGGGGATATCCGATTCAGAACGGCCTGGGTTAGGATTAGAGAGAGTCTTCACACTTTGCTGTTGACGATCTCGAAATCTGAACCTGTAAGCACTGGACAATTTATTGCTAACTGTTTTATGCAGGTACTAACAAAAGTCCAAAAGCTAATTACGATGTCAAGAACAAGCTCATGTATCAAGAAAGGATGACATATGCATGAAAATCAAGAAGTATGAGTATGATGGAGAATACGACGCAAATGTACAGAAGATGTTGATCAAAGGCAAGACGAACCTAAAGACGATCACTTTGAAGATCACATAGCATGAAGGAACGAAGAACAAAGACTATTATCCAACGACACTTAAAGCACAAGACTATGAAGACGAAAGACCTCATCACATGGAGCATCATTTGAATGACCATCCCTTAGGAGGAGATTGTTAAGATTTATAAAAAGTGATGGTCATATTCATTGTAATAATTTTAGTAAAAGTGTCGTTGTGTAATTTAGTTAATATAGTCAATGGGCTTGGATTAAATCTAATAGATTAAATGTTATGTTTAAATAGTCCATCTAAAAGCCCAAGTTTAATCCAAGCCCATCCAAGTTAGAAAAAGTATAAATAGCTCTATTCCCTTCAATTGGAAAGTTGGTGCTTTAAGGTTGTATTAAGGAGATTAGTGTGTGAAATAAAACTTCCTCTCTCTAGTTTTTCTCACTAGAATTTCATATCCACTCTTCTCTCTTTAATCTTTATTCATTGATTATGTGTATGATAGGATAGATCATTGGTCCTATAAACCAACTTTAGAAATCGATTGCCCTTGGCTTTTGTTGATTGTCATGGCAAACGAAACTGAGATAGGATATTGTTTCCTGACAATCTTAAGAGGCAAAAGCTTATCTGATGGAGTAATCCTCAACCTTGGTATAATAACCTTTTTTCCAAAGTTGGTTCCGTTAATGATATGCGCCTAAATAGAGGTTCCTGTTAATTTAAGTACTTGCAGTCTTGTCCCATTACATAAAGGGTGAAAGCTGAAAACACGCAATATACTTATTCAAAACACACGATGTACGAAGGAACTTTCAAAATTGTCATTGTACGCAATTTACTTTCAAATTTGGTGCAATGTACGTAATATGACCTCGAACCAGCAGGTTACCAGGTTTCAAACTTTGAAAATTGACAGGAATGGTCCCTGTGGCTTGCGTTGACTTTCACAGGTCATCCCTTGACTTTTTTATCACTTAGAAAAGTTACAGTAATGGTCCTTATGGTCCCTGTGGCATCCGTTTTCGTCCGTTTTTTTACGTTTTCTTCCATTTTGTTTAATTTTTCGTCCGTTTTTTATACGTTTTCGTTCGTTTTTATACATCATCATCCGTTTTTTTAGCGTTTTCGTCCGTTTTTTTTACGTTTTCGTCCGTTTTTATACGTTTTCTGTTCATTTTTATACATTTTCATCCGTTTTTATCCGTTTTCGTCCGTTTTTATACGTTTTCGTCCGTTTTTTTTTATGTTTTCGTTCGATTTTATACGTTTTCGTTCGTTTTTTATACATTTTTATCCGTTTTCGTCCGTAATTACACCTTTTCTTCCGTTTCTGAAAGTTTTCATCCATTTTTATACGTTTTCGTCCGTGTTTTTAACGTTTTCGTCCGTTTTATACGTTTTCGTTCGTTTTTATACATTTTTATCCGTTTTCGTCGGTAATTACATGTTTTCGTCCCTTTTTTTACGTTTTCGTCCGTAATTATATGTTTTTGAACGTTTTCGTCCATTTTTTATGTTTTTGTTCATTTTTATACGTTTTAGTTCGTTTTTATACATTTTTATCCGTTTTCGTCCGTAATTACACGTTTTCATCCGTTTTTGGACGTTTTTATACGTTTTCGTCCGTGTTTTTAACGTTTTCGTCCATTTTTATACGTTTTTGTTCATTTTTATACATTCTTATCCGTTTTCGTCGGTAATTACACGTTTTCATCTGTTTTTTAACGTTTTCGTCCGTTTCTGAACGTTTTCGTCCATTTTTTATTTTTTTGTTCATTTTTATACGTTTTCGTTTGTTTTTATACATTTTTATCCATTTTCGTCCGTAATTACACGTTTTCGTCCGTTTTTGGACATTTTCGTCCGTTTTTTATACCTTTTTGTCCGTGTTTTTAACGTTTTCGTCCATTTTTATACGTTTTTGGACGTTTTCGTCCGTTTTTATCCATTTTGGACGAAAACGTGTAATTACCGACGAAAACGGATAAAAATGTATAAAAATGAACGAAAACGTATAAAAATGGACGAAAACGTTAAAAACACGGACGAAAACGTATAAAATGGACGAAAATGTTCAAAAACAGACGAAAATGTGTAATTACGGATGAAAACGGATAAAAATTTATAAAAACGAACGAAAACGTATAAAAACGAACGAAAAAAAAAAATGGACGAAAACGTATAAAAACGGACGAAAACGTATAAAAACGGATGAAAATATATAAAAATGAACGAAAACGTAAAAAAAACAGACGAAAACGTTAAAAAACGGATGAAGATGTATAAAAACGAACGAAAACATAAAAAAACGGACGAAAACGTATAAAAACGGACGAAAAGGTGTTATTACGGACGAAAACGGATATAAATGTATAAAAACGAACGAAAACATAAAAAAACGGACGAAAACAGACGAAAACGTATAAAAACGGACGAAAACGTATAAAAACGGATGAAAATGTATAAATACGAACGAAAACGTATAAAAACGGACAAAAACGTAAAAAAACGGACGAAAACGTTAAAAAACGGATGATGATGTATAAAAACGAACGAAAACGTATAAAAACGGACGAAAAATTAAAAAAATGGAAGAAAACGTAAAAAAACGGACGAAAACGGAAGCCACAGGGACCATAAGGACCATTACTGTAACTTTTCTAAGTGATAAAAAAGTCAAGGGATAACCGGTGAAAGTCAACGCAAGCCACATGGACCATTCCTGTCAATTTTCAAAGTTTGAAACCTGGTAACCTGCTAGTTCCAGGTCATATTACGTACATTGCACCAAATTTGAAAGTAAATTGCGTACAATGACAATTTTGAAAGTTCCTTGCATACATCGTGTGTTTTGAATAAGTATATTGCGTGTTTTCAGCTTTCACCCTTACATAAACCGTTGGCTTGGCCTATATTTCTTAACAACATAATCGGTACTCCCACTTTTAAAGCAAGCCTGCGGTTTGGAACACCTGAGAACTTCAATCCATTGATAAATTCAGGCGAGAAAACGGACTGATCTATGACGACACCACGTTCACTTTTATCCACGTTGTCGCAACTTAAGTAGACCATTTCTTCTCCTGAAAATTTGGCCAACAGATGATCATTTATAGTGTCGACGATTTCATTGGTGGGAACAAGAATCGCCTGTTTCTTGGAAGTACGCCGGATCATGTATGTTATCCAAAATGTTTGGATAAGTAAAGTCAATAATAGATGCTATCGGGTCAGCAGCCGCATCTTTTAAAATTTCTTCCGGCACATCTATCGAAACCTCTCCTTCGTTTGGTCCTCCAAGCTTGCCGTCTCCGACATTCAGTATCCATTATGCAAATTCTCTTATTTCGCTAACAACTTCAGGGCGTGTTCCCACAGTAAGCCTCTTGTTCGCGGTTAACTTAAGAACTTTGCAGTAATCCTACAAGTACGATTGCTTCAAAGAAGCACCAACAATGTCTTGCCGAGATCCTTTTGGAATGACAGGAAGAACCTTCCTAAAATCACCGCCAAACACCATCGTCATGTTTCCAAAAGGCTGACCACACGCGTCATACCGGCTCTTACGAAGTAAGTCTCTCAAAGACCGATCTAAGGCCTCAAAACAAAGCTTATTTGCCATCGGCGCTTCATCCCAAATAATAAGCTTGCACTTCTTTAACATTGCTCCCAGATCGCTTTGAGAACTTATTGAGCAAGTGGAGGTCTCATCAACGTTGATTGGAATATGAAATCGTGAGCAGTTCGCCCTCCCAACATTAACAAAGATGCAATACCACTGGATGCCACGTTTAAAACTATATCACCTTTTCTTCTAATGCCAGCTGCAAGTGTTTTCCATAAGAACGTCTTCCCGGTACCTCCATAACAAAATAGAGACCCACTGTTCCACTATAGTTGAAGGTCACAATATATTAGGAATGGATTTGTAAGATAATGTATTTTATTTGTAAATTACACCTAATTTATGAGTGGATAATACGAAAGAATTGTTTTATGTAAATCAAATGTTTTTAAGTAAAATGTATTTGCGTATTGGTAATATATAAATGTCAAATAGCTAATATATAATTGACAAATTTGTATGGAAAAAAAAATAACTAAAAGATAAATCCTTTTATAAATTTATATAGTTGAGCATAATAGTTTAACAAGAAGTATGAAAAAATATAAGTTACCATGGATTTTTATAGCCACAAATCATGACTTTATTCATCGAATTCGTATCCGAGCAGCCCTTCGATTCGCCTCGACATGTCCACTTATCCATCCGTTTCTTTCCCATCTTCGTTCCAGCCACCTTTGACGATGTGGGTCAATAAGCGTCGGATAGCGACGATGAGCCAAGTAGATTTCCAATACATGACCAACTTGAATTTGCGATAGCCATGCGTCAATATACCATTCATGTTCTATCTTACGAAGACTATCTTCTTCTTTCATTTGGACTGTCGGAACACGCAAGTAGTAAGCGAATACATCAGTGTATTGACTTAGATGTTGGGCAACTAATCGTCTAATGGTGGTTAAGGTTAAATTGTGTGTTGACACATTGCATATCATAAGTTCATCGCCGCCCCAATAATCGTAAAGCACATTTGTAGTTACAACTCTACCACCATGATGAATGCATATATCAATGGTAGGAGGAGTGACACCCCATTCACTGTTATAAAGAGAAAATAAACGTTAGATAACAGTGGATAATATGACAAACGCTTAAGATGCAAACTGTATAACTTACTTGTAAGCCCTAATCCTACGATTACCATTGTTGAATCGTAGAGGCATTGTAGTGTATAATGTGGTGAAGATGTGATGTTGAACATAATTTATAGCATACACGACTATTATAATTTTAGAAACGATTTATAAACATTAAAGGGTCCATATTTTATACAATGATTTGATTGTTTATAATTTTTGAAATGATTGGCGATAATTCATATTTTCAGTTTCACATCTATACTAATTTGGTGGCACATTTTTAAAGGGAAAATTAACACTACTATTGGTTGAAACACAAATGACATAATAAGATTTTATAAGTAACTTTATAACTTCAATATACTTACAGATTAGTATAACTTCAATACAACGACTATTGTAACTTGAATATACTTACAAATTTGTATAAGTAAACATTGTTGTTGGGTAAACAACCTTTATACAAAAATATCTATTTTTAAAAGTATAAGCTATGCACTCACACTTGATCATACAGGTGCAGTCCTTCATCGTGATCCGTCTCCTTGTACGACAAATGATGGCACCAAAAATCTGCACAATGAAAAACAAAAACGAAAACATGGAGTTTATAGATAAAAAGTGAAGTATAACTTGCACATAAAAAGTTACACACCACATGACCAAGTACCATAGATCAAGTAGATAAACTGTCATAAAGTCTGAATGGGACTCCCCATTGCCAAACACAATCCAAAATGTCTAAAACCATAGCAGGTCAGTTGCAAGATATTGTCTAAAAGTGAGTTGGACTCCCAAATCACAATCAACGAATACAAAATTTCGAAATGCATATTCAAAACGGAAATAGTTTGAAAGAAATGTCTATAAATGCAAAATTGTTTCATTTATTTATTGGGATTTATCATTCTTCACTTAGCGGCTTTCTCCATCTTAATATCGAGAATCTGTCTTTTAATGCTTGAACCATCACTATCAGGCTCCACATTGAATGCACGTTTTGCACTCTTTTGTTTCTCCACTGGTGTAGTATTTTCGTCAGTTTGAGATTCCAAATCCTGGATAGTAGACCATATTAAGTATCAGTTACTCATAAGAGTAACGTGAATTTCTAAAACACTAAGATGCACTTACCAATGGAGTTATTTGAGGCACTGCTGAACTGGTCGCCTCAGTCTCCTATTTAAAAGTCAACTGTTAAAGAATAAACAAGTTGTTCAACATTAGAGTATGCGTTATAGAAAAAATGTTGCAGAATCATTACCTTAACAGGAGTTGCCGTGGCAACAACAGAGTTCATAATCTCAGCATCGTCCGTGAGACGCAGCACAGTGAAGACAGGCAAGACCTTTTTGGAGTTGAGCTCGTCGATAGCCACTTTAAAAGCGTACATCCTGCCAACCAAGTTAGTGATCACTGTTGGGAAATTTTGCTCTTCAGCATTCTACATGATAAAAATAATGTATTTACGGTCATCATCTTTTATTAACCTAAAAATTGACAATTTAAAAATGTTATAATATTTAGATTACCTTGCATCCATACTTATCACAAAGTTGGTACGCAGATCTACCAACCATTGCCTGCACTTCATCATTAAAGAGAGACAACGATATTGTCCCTGATGATTCATCCTGAACTCTAATCTGAAGATGAAATCTAAACACAACAGAGAAATGCACAAAATTGGTAAAGTGACAGTTTAAACTAACTTTCGTATGAACTATTTCACTTTGAAAGAGACAATGATAAAACTACTTACTCAGTTTTGATGTCGGTAACAATCGTAGTGCATTTGGTGCATCCCCACTCATTAGGTGTTTGATATCCAAATTTTTTTTTGGTTTCGGTCTCGAGATCAACAAACTGACTTTCTCTAACAACTTTTTTATTGCACTTCCTGCAACCGAGGTACCACCAGCCCTCCTCCTCATGAATAGCAATTACCGTTCCAACAATAACGCTTGCCTTACTCTAAAAATGATGTAAATTGATATTTAGGTTATTAAAGCATCTCATATATTTTATAAAGTTGTGTAAAGGTTATTCTTTAACCTGATCAACATCAAGAAGCTCCACAATGTTTTTGACCTGCAACTTATTAAGAAATTCATCTCTAGTTGAATGTTTGGACTGAGTTGAAATACGGGATGCTGTATTTTCAGATTTTGCTTGATCTTTGTCAGCAAACAGCCTGAAAATAATTCCAATAAGTAACTATTCAACATCAAACAGATGTATAACATTCAAAGAAAGGTATACAACATAACTGTCAGCAGACCTTAGCCTATACAATTCGACATCCATAAATTCTTCCTTTGGAATACTTCTGTTGCCATTGAAAAGGAAAAGCTTGGTCCCATTATTGACATTCTGAACTCCCATTTTGCTTATTTATTGACAATTTTGAATAAGATTAACGAATTCTAACATATAGGAAAGTATCGTATTTTAAAGAAAATTGTTACCGTCCCAAATCTCATCATGCCCAACTGCAACATTAACTTGATTTTACCACGGTTCGGGCAAGTATCGACAAAATCACTAAACTGCTGTGCATAAGCACCCCACAAAGTGCATCTCAGTTCGTTACCCCTGCAAATATTTAAAATATAAGAAACAGAACAGAATACAAATATAATCATTTTATGGTACAGACAAACATGACAAAGTTTAGGATACGCACTCGGCATTAGCAAGGGTTAGCGGCTTCTTCTTCCCCGATCTCCCATTTTTTTCGTAATTGTCGAGATCGTCACCAGCAACCACATGTCCAATAACATCTACAAAATTAAAAATACCTAACAATGTGTAACCTTTTATATTATGGTGTGATTTATACAGATAAAACATGTATAAAGCAAAAAGGTGTAAATATTATGTACCAAACTGCCCATCTTCTTCCTGCTGCAGATCGGTTATTGTTTTGAATGCTTTAAAATCAAACCTATAAACCGAACCGTTAAAATCATCACACGGTTCAATTATTGTGTTGGACAAAACACTCAGGCGAAGTGGCTTGTTGACCATGCGATACTTGGGCTGAATCTCCCCAAGACTATATAGAGAAAGTGTAACAGCACTGCCCTCTCCGAGCTTGTGCTTAAACCCATTCACCAATGCCATACGCACAGCCGCCTGCATCTTAGTGCTCTGCAACAAATTGAATATAACAAACAAATTAATATGTAACTGAGTTGTAGAATTAACATTAACTTTTAATTATAATATTAAACTTACTTGTTCATCCGTAATCACTAATTCCATATTTTTTATCCCTGGTTTGCCATAGATGTCCTGCATCCAACTTCTTACTATTCACACTCGCAGTTTGATGTTGTCTTTAATTGCCGACAAGTCGTTGATATAGCCTGCAACATATGTAGCCATGGTTGTTGTGCTTATTGAAAGTGATAAGAGAAAAGGTTGATGTGGTAAAGAAAAGCATAACCTAAACACATTATATAGGATGAAAGTTACTAACAATAAGCACCAATAATTTTAGAATGGCTTTAATTTCTTTGATTCTTTGAAATAAATTGTGCCAGGAAGATCAAAAACATTTTAGTATTAACAAAAACAATTAGGAAAGTATTCTCCTAATTGTTCTTAACGATCCAAATCATTTTCCCCAAATACTAATATTATTAGGGTTTCATTAAAAAAATTGATCTAATTCGAATTAATCATGGCTTTAATAATTCAAAACAATGTAATCTATTCTAATATTATAATTAATCAATACAAAAAATATGCAACAAACCAATTTCACTTTTATAACATTATAAGCAATTCAAACAAAAAATAACTTTAACAAAATTAGTGAAAAAAAAATAAACTTACATATTATACCGCTTGATGTTATTACGATCCATCCGCAATATAGAAACACACAGAAAAGCAGATCATTACCAATGTTAGAATGACGATTGATTCAAAAAACGCATTTTGAATATTTTCTTTGTCGATGATTTTTTGAACACGTTTATAAGTATGAAAATGGAGCGTATAAAATTGAATCATGTTTAATTATTTACAAAATTTCGATGCTTGAAGAAGAAGATTGATTCTGTAACTGAAGAGGAGCGTGTGAATAATGAGAGGATGCATAATGAAGCGAGTTACTACTTTACAAAAATACAAAAACAGATTAGTTGACTTTTTCCATGTGATTTACAAAAGCTCTTGCATTGTGCTCTTGTACTTTGGATCTAAATATGGTAGCTACACGTCAGGAAATTAAATGGATTTTTAATGCTCCTCGCTTAATGAACTTGTCCAAAACCTTCGTTTATTAGAGAGTATAGATAGTGTCCACTGTAGGTTTATAAAAAGATAGTGAAAATGTGTTTCTTGCTTATGTGGAATTAAAATATTTAACATTTTGAACTTCCTTTAAATTCAATGTATTAGTGTTTATTAAGTTTTTTATAAAGCTTTGAAAAATTTATACATAGTAGAGAAAGATTTATAACAAGAAAAAAGTTTATGAATTGATGGTGTAGGATGACTTGACACTATTATAAAACTTTACAAAGGTTCATCATAGTAGATGCCTAAGTATGGACTATGTAGGCGAGACTTGCCCAAAATAGTACTCCCTCCACTTCAAAATAAGTGTTTTGTTTTGACTTTTTAAAGTATCTTTTTTTGAATTTTGACCTTAAATATTTTTGTTTATATTATATAATACTTGATGAAAATTAAACCAAATGAAAATAAATTTAAGACCCAATCCAATTATATATTTTGAATCAAGTATTATATAATATAAAAAAAATAGTTAAAGTCAAAGTTGAAAAACAAAATACTTCAAAAGTCAAAACTAAACACTTATTTTGAGACAGAGTGACTATTATTTTTTTATGAAAATGACTAGTGAATAGGATTTCATTCAAACACAACATATACAAAAGGTCATATTATCAATACCTCTCCTGGCTCACATTTTAACATCCTCACCCCGACCTACAATCTTTTAATAGGATAACACAGTTTTTTGTTCTGTATTTTTGTCAGTTTAATACTTTTGACTTGTTAAATTTTATTTTTGTCAGTTTAATACTTTTGACTTGAAGGGGTATGGATAATTTTTCCTGTATACAAATCCTTTTTCATGTTTTGATCAGAGCCATTAGATGACCAAAGCAACTTTAATGAGTAATAATTCAGTGAAAAAAAAAAATTAAAATGAGATGAATGAAAAGGATTTTTAGTTAAATATTTCAAATAAAATGAAGAATTTTAAAGGAATATGCATCTACTTTTATAAGTACATCTAAATCTTTTATATAATAAAACAAAACCCTGGGAGGGACTTTTACATTTCAAAAAAATCAAATCATACCTTATTAAGTAATAATCAAATTATTATTATTATTATTTCTTAAATATTAAATAAGAAAAGCCTAAATACTTCTAAATTTATCCATATTCTATAAAAAAAAAGAATGTGATTTGTAATCATTCAATAAAAACTTACAAAAATATATGTGTCAAATATAAAAAATTAAAACTTGAAAACGGTGGAGCAAGTTTTTCAAAGATTTGGGCTGAAACTTAAAATTCAGTATCATTCCCACTAAATATTTGAAGTCCCAACATTCCAAATTCCTCCTCCATCAATCAAACTCGATCTCTTATCATTCATTCACGTACAATCATTGACACAAAAACATCTCCAAATCTAATTAATATTAAAACCCACTACATTCGTAAAAAACCCCTAATTCAATACCTCAATCAAAGTACAATGGTTTTGAAGGTCCTGTTATAATAATTAAAACCCGAAATTAAAAATAATAATTTATTTAAATGATTAGAAAAAACCACGCGCGTGCGCGGGCATTATATCTAGTAAGTAGTTATAATTTGTTCTTTACTTTTTATTTTAATTTTTCTCATTTGATCTTTTTAGATACTAAAATAGTACCGTAGCATGTTATTTTGAAGTTAGCAAAATGTTGTATAATTTAAAATGTGGGTTGGGCCCAATGGGCCAAATGTGGTAGGCACCAGATCCCATCCTCACACAACAACTTTGTCAACTTTCATCGGATCATTCATTAACCTTTTTCTATTAGCCACGTAATTACTATATATATAATACACCGTTTAATCCGACGTCGTTTTGATGACCGTATCTGACGTGATCATGACGTCACCAAATGGGAGCCCAACAGTTAGCCTTCCGGTTTTTTGGCCAACCCATTAGATGTTAATCATGTCTTTTTCGTAGATTATACATAGGGCGGTTGATCCTAATCATACATTGTTCCAGACCTCCTCACCGCCTCTCTCTCTCATTTGTATCAAAAATCAGATTCATGGTAAATGAGTTTATTTATGATTCTGGGTGGATTTTTTTTTTAATAGATATCTTTCAGAGTTAGGATTTTAATACGTAGTACCAACCTCTTATTTCGTTTTTTTTCCTTCTTTTAGTCTTGTTCCAACGTAATTAGACTAATAACCACTCATTCTTTAATCAACTTCGATGAAATCAAGTTCTTTACGCTACTCGTTTGTTAAACTCAATTTATTATTATTATTATTTTTTTAACAGCAAATTTTTTCACACATATAATATCTATCTCACAAATAACTCCAGCGAGGCTTAAACCCATAACCTTTAAAATCAAGAATTTGAGAAACTTGAATTAGGAAGCGCTTTTGGTTGAAAATCTACTTTTTTTTATTTACTACATGTTAACATTCGTGTTGAGCATAGAAATGTTTGTCTGCTACGAGAAAAATGATGCATTGTTTATATTTCTATATTTTCATAAAATAGAGGAAATATATTGATTCCCTTGCTGACACTCAACAATTTATATTATCCTCCTATGTATTATTTTCGTAGATTCATTACGTGAATTAATAAAACTCTATAATGCATCGTTATTTAATTATACTTTATGTTTTCATCAGTATGCACTAGACTTATTATATACGTTTTCACGTCATGGAATAATATTATATACGTTACAGACATACAGTTGATGATTTAATGAGTTGACATTCTGCAACTTGTGTGCTTTAAGCCTTAAATGAACAACGACATCCCTTATTTTTTAGATTTTCATATTTGTTTTGAAAATAAGGCAACTTGTTTGTCTAACATAAAAGCTTGTTATTTAGTCTATATCTTAACTACTTATAATGTAAAAATTGTCAAGTGAAAAGTGGAAAACTGAAATTTCAGTCAATGTCCATTTTGCCCTTGTCAATGAATGAAAATCGAATGCTTGAAGTTTGGAAAGTATTCAATGCAAACGAGAAGGAAAGTTGACATAGAAATGCAAAATAGAAAGTATTCAATGCAAATGACAAGTCACTCAATGCAAACGATTTAGGAAATCATTCATGCAAGAAATGTTAGGAAACATTGCTGGACTATTGGAGTGTGAAAACTATTGCTGGAACATGTTAGGAAACGAAATGAAATTTATAGAAGGAAACTCTGACTTTTTACATGCCATTAAAGTGAAAAATAGAAATGAAAGACTGGACACAGGTGGTATACTTCTTATCTTCTATCACACACATCAAAGCAAACACACACACACACATGTATAAACTCTCCTCTTTCTTCAACCTAAAACACACACACTACCAAACCCTATCTTATAGCTGCCGCCTCTACTTCAGCCGGACATCACCCTCGCCGGACCTCACATCCGCCGGACGTCAACTCCGTCGGATCTCACCTTCACCGGACCTCACCTCCACCGAACCAAACCACCACCACTGAAACCGACCCTCCTTCGAACCCTGCACGTCCACAGCCGCCCTAAAGTTTTCTCAATAGATCTAAAGTTTTTAAAGGGTATTATTATTGTTTATTGACTTTTCTTGATAGATCTAAATATTTTTTTGCGTTTTTTGTTATAGGAACACAAGCTGCCTTCGCCACCGTGGACTCGCCGAAAACGTAGCCGTCGCCGCTGAGCCGCGTTTTATTGAAGGTTTTAAGGTATTTTTTTTGTTTTTTTTTTTTTTGTTTTCTAAATCTTTGTATTTCTTGAAGGCTTTCTTTTGCAGATTTGTAAATTTTATTATGTGGATCTAAGTTTCTATAACATTTTGGGTAATTTTAACAGCTGTCGCCGCCACTTTCTTACTGGATACTTCCTGTGCCGCCCCCGCTTTCTTACTGTTGCCATCGGGAACCACAGCTATTGACGGAAAATTTTGATTCTTTATCAGATCTGTTATAAAGTTAATGCAAATATCATTGTTTATTTTGTTGTATAATTTTGTTTGTATGTTTAATTAATATTTATGATAAAGTTAAACTTTTTTTATTCTGTTTATGTTACTTTTGTTGCTTGAAGTTTATGAAAATTTTGTATATTGTTTTAGTAGATTTATTTGTATCCTTTGGGTGTCTAAATCTTTTTGTTATTTTATTTGTGAATTTTGTAATTTTGGTAAAGTTGATGTGCAGATACTAGCTATTTATGGTAAGTAAAAAAATTGACGTAAATTATTGTTATTTTCTTTCTAAATTTTGTGTATAAATTGTTGAAATTGTTTCGTAAATAATGTACCAAAAATTTATTTAAAGAGAAACGTTTAAAATTTGAAGATAGTTGATATTTTGTAATGTTTTTTAATTCCAAACTTGTAATGTTTTGTAATTTTGAAAGCGAAAGTTTATTAGCTCTAAAAATAGCTCTAAAATTTTGAAAGATTAAATTTCTGTGATAGTTTTTAACAATTCTAAATTTTCTGACATATTGGAAATTTTGAAATAGTAAAAGTGTAAACTCTTTTAAATTTGAATTACAATAAGTTTTGAAATCTAAGCTTTTAAAATTCTATAAACTATTAAAGTAAACTACAGTATTTAAGTGAACTATCAATGTTTTGAAAATTGGGTCTTTAATCGACCCGGTCGAATCACGGGTCTCCGGTTATACCATCGGGTCAACCCAGTCTTCCACAAAAAATAAATTTATACAGATTTTGAATGATATGAAAAAAATGAATATACATATATCTCGAAAACCGGGTTAATCCGGGTCACTTCAAACCCGAAGGGACTAACCGGGTTTCAAATACATAAAAACCGGTTTTATTTGACCGGAACCGGTTCAATCTGGAACCGGGTTTCAAAATGTTATGTTTAATCCTCAAATCTTCAAACTTTTTCGTTTATAATGCACAAACTTTTTATCACTACAACTATCTGCCGCTATAAAATCCCGTTGCTATGCACGGGTATTCGTCTAGTTATCTATAAAACAAAAATGTCAAAGTGAAAAGTTAAGAAAGTGAAATGTGAAAAAAATTAAAAAGGAAATGTTGATACAATTAATTATGCGCAATTTCAACTATTAATACACATATGTTTCAAAAGGAAACTATTAATACATATCGAAAACCGGGTTGACCAGAGACGCTTCAAACCCGGCGGGTTGACCCGGTTTAATTTGACCCGTTTTTTCGGCCCAACCCGTCAGGTTGACCAGGTTTATATTGACCCGTTTTCGACCAGAACGGTTCAACCGGTTGAACCTCCCGGGTCGAACCGGGTTTCAAAACATTATGTTTAATCCCTAAATCATCAAACTTTTATTATTTTTAATTTATAACCCAAAAACTTTTTTTATCACTAAAACTATCTGTCGCTATAAAATCCCGTTGCTATGCACGGGTACTCGTCTAGTTATATACAAAGAAAAAACCCATAAACCTTTTTTTATTACTAAAACTATCTGCCGCTATAAAATCCCGGCGGGTTGACCCGGTTTAATTTGACCCCTTTTTTCGCCCCAACCCGTCAGGTTGACCCGGTTTATATTGACCCGTTTTCGACCAGAACGGTTCAACCGGTTGAACCTCCCGGGTCGAACCGGGTTTCAAAACATTATGTTTAATCCCTAAATCATCAAACTTTTATTATTTTTCATTTATAACCCATAAACTTTTTTTTATCACTAAAACTATCTGCCGCTATAAAATCCCGTTGCATTACGCGGATACTCGTCTAGTTATATACAAAGAAAAAACTCATATTCTTGAAAGTGAAAAATTAAGAAAATTATATATGGAAACCATAAACTTTTATTATTATTTTCGTTTATAACCAATAACCCATATTATTTTCATTCTGTTTAAATCGGGTTTAATCCTCAAATTCTTAAACTTTTATTATTTTTCATTTATAACCTATAAATTTTTTTTTATCACTACAACTATCTACCGCTATAAAATCATGTTGCTATGCACAGGTACTCGTCTAATTTATATACATAGCGTTATATATCTAACACATGTTACTTTAATTTAAGAGTAAATTGCATTTTTGGTCCCTAAGGTTTGTCCAAATTGCATATTTGGTCCCTAACGTTTTGAAAGTGCAACGGTGGTCCTCGACTTGAAGTTTTTGCTGCATGTTTGGTCCCTGATCAACATTAAATGACTAAATTACTCTCGTCTTCTTCTTTTTCTATTTTCTTTTCAGCTTTCTTACATAAATGGTCCCTGTGTTGTCGCACGTTTTACAAACTTAGTCATTTTTTTTCTTCTGAAAAGTTAATTTCGAAATTAATTTTTTTTTCAAAATTAATTTTTTTAGAAAAATTAATTTTTTTTTCGAAATTAATTTTTTTATTCAAAATTAATTTTTTTAGAAAAAATATTCATTTTTCGAAATTAATTTTTTTAGAAAAATTGTTTTTTTCAAAATTAATTTTTTTAGGAAAATTAATTTTTTTTTCTAAATTAATTTTTTTCTCAAAATTATTTTTTTTTAGAAAAAATATTTTTTTTTTCAAAATTAATTTTTTTAGAAAAATTATTTTTTTTAGGAAAATTAATTTTTTGTCGGAATTTAAAAAAAAATTAATTTCGAAAAAAAATTAATTTTTCTAAAAAAATTAAATTCCGAAAAAAAATTAATTTTCCTAAAAAAAAATTCGGAAAAAGAATTAATTTTCCTAAAAAACTAATTTCGAAAAAAAAGATTTTTTAAAAAAAATTAATTTCGAAAAAAAATTAATTTTTCTAAAAAAATTAATTTCGAAATTAACTTTTCAGAGAAAAAAAAAGGACTAAGTTTGTAAAACGTGCGACAACACAGGGACCATTTATGTAAGAAAGCTGAAAAGAAAATAGAAAAAGAAGAAGGCGAGGGTAATTTAGTCATTTCATGTTGATCAGGACCAAACATGCAGCAAAAACTTCAAAATGAGAACAACCGTTGCACTTTCGAAACGTTAGGGACCAAATCTACAATTTGGCCAAACCTTAGGGACCAAAAATGCAATTTACTCTTAATAAAAGTTTAAACCAATCGTGAAAATACATGTGAAGAATGATTTTTTCATTTATCATCTGACAGTTACTACGTACTAATTAAATAAAGTATGAGATAATAAAGAAAAATAAAGATATCGACTTTAAAAATAAGGCAGAACACGTACATGGCCAAATAAACACGAGACATTATGACGAATGGAGATAAATATAAACTATTTTTGGTCAATTTGTTATAGGAGGCTGCTCATTTAGTTCACGCAATCCTTTCTCGTCAAATTTACACCTCATCAATATTCAATACACAAACATAAATAAATAACATCATCTTAGTCACCTTCTATCTTTTTATTATTTTAATTAAAAAAAAAAAAAGATGATTCTTTATCAAATTTGTAGATTTTTATAGAAAATATTGAACCTATACACTAGAAGAGAATAAGAGATTAAGACTTCCATTAACCATAGGTGCCCATTTAAGACTTAGGATATGGACCATTTAGAACGAGCATGCACTATTAGCCAAAAGGTTTACTAATCTTCTTAGCCATCATGTTTGACACCATTTTCTTTTAAATGTCTTTCTACTTTTTTCTTTTTGTAACAACTAGCTTTAAATTATTAGTGTAGATGACCAAAGACATGCTTATTCATCGAATAACACATGTTTATTAAGAATAACACATGTTTATTAATTTGCGACAATTTTGATTTGATTACTTTTGTTATCTAAAAAGCTCAAGATAAGGGACAAAATTGAGTCACCAAACCAATCCAACTCGCAACTGACTCGTATAAACACATTACCAAATACCAATAAATGTCATTTTTAACACGTATACGATTTAACTATCTAGGAAAGAAAAAACTGTCAAATGATTATACATTCTTGATAAGCCTTATAATTGTTCTACTTAACAACATTTTGTATAAAAGTTATGCCTATATATCTACATAATCCAAACAGATTGCAACTCATCCACTAACATATAGCAACACTTAAGAGTTAAGACAATAATAGTACTAGCTAGTTGCAAAAATAAAAAAAGCGAAACAAGGTCGTTGAACCCAATACCAATACTCTAACGCCACATACACGCCCAACTAAACTATCCCATGATTCTTGTGTGTATATAAACACAAATATTTATCCACTTTCATTTGTATTCCTACAACCAAAACCGAAACAAACCAACTTATCTAATCTCTATTATATTCTCTTATTAGTTGATCATGGCTTCATCAAGATCACCCGTGTGTTACACGGATGCTGCACGATGGTACTGCCTTATATTCCTCGTGCTTCTCGTCGTGTTAGGTTCTTTTACAGATGAGAACTCTTTGATCAAGAAAATGAATCCCAAGGCTGGTCAGGCATGTGACGAGATATATGTTGTTGGAGAAGGTGAAACGTTGCACACGATTAGTGATAAGTGTGGTGACGCGTTTATAGTTGAAGAAAATCCACATATACATGATCCGGACGATGTTTTCCCTGGACTTGTCATTAAGATCACCCCTTCGCGTAGTTCTCGTTGTTAGAAACAGGAATACATACTTCATAGATCAAAGTTTTACTTTTTACATTTACACTATCAGAAAACTAGTTTATCTTCGTATCTCATGGATCATACTTTTCCATTTCTGATCAAGTCAAATGTAATGATACGTGTATGATTGGTCTAACCATGACAAGATTTTATTATATACTTGATAACATCAAGTATATAATGTACATACTCGTATATATAAACCAGAAATCAATAGTAAGTATTATAGACGTAGTTGTACGTTTAAAGGTCCAAATAACCACGTACAATAGTAAGTTTGTTTTTCCCTCTCATCTTGCAAACATTTGACATTGATCATCTGAACCATACATCAAATAATCTCATATCATCGTTCTTATAAAGGCATCCCTTGACCGGAAGTAACATATTTGTATAAAATTTCTCCAGAACAAATTATTTATATATCGTATTCCAAAGGCATCTTAGTAAGTTTTATCGAGTCTTATTTAATCCTTAGAGTAAATTACACCGTTCGTCCTTGTGGTTTGCGTTGACCAAAAAAATGCACTATCCGTCCTTAAATGCAAAACGTTATGTGTCGTTAGTCCTTCACTTTTGTGACATTTCGTAATTTTAAGGTCAATACCTAATTCATATTCTATTTCTATTTTCACTTGAGTAAAAAATTCATTTTTACTTTTCACCCGATTTAGCGACTTTCTCGTTTCTAGTTATTCATGAGCCGTGTTAGGATTCCTGTCCGTTTTCATGTCATAAGTGATTTAATATTCCATCATACACTCTTAACATTCGAAACTTCTATATTTCACATTTTATGTTTCGTTTCACGATTTTGTCAAATTTTGGTAAAAACTTGCATTTTCAGTATGCGTTTTTTATTTTTAATTTCGTTTTAACACTCCGGAAAACCAAAGTCTCCCATGAAATATTAAAATATTTCATTTTAACACTTCATAATAATTTCATAATATTTTTATGACATTTTCCTAAAATTCACGTTTTCAAGTCACCCGGTACTGCGTAATTCGCGTTTTTGACTCGCGGTTTAAGCTTTAAAGACATATTAACACTCCGAAAGGCTCGGGAAATATATGAAACATCAATTTGGGTCATTTTAAGTTAAATGTGGCATTTTTATGAAAATATTATCTACATGACATTTATTTTCACAAACTATGCATAAAACGTTACCGGTTTAGCCCCGTTGGCCTTCAAACTCACTCCGTGACTTATAATACTTATACAAAACATGTATATAATGTATTTTTGTAAAATAATAAATATAAAACCCCTCCCTTGGGACCCCAAAACCGGCCTCCCCATAACCATTCCCACACTCCTCCTTTTCTTCATTTCCCAAGGTTCACTCATTATTTCTTTCACATGCAAATCTAACCTAACCATCCATATCCTCCCCTCTCCTCCCATTGCTGCCGAAAATCACAGCCAAACACACTTGGATCATCTTGATTTTGAGCATAAAATCATCCATACAACATCATCTTGAAGATACTCTCAAAGAATGGTGGTTTGAATCACGTTTTTGAAGGTTTTGTTGATGTTTTTGAAGGTTTTATGAACTATTCTTCTTCCTATATTTTCTTTAGCTCACAAAATGTTTTTGTGGCTGTAGGTTAAAGCCCTACACGACCTCATAAAGATCTTCCTTCAAGATTTCAAGAGTTATCCTTGGTGGTGTCATTTGGTTGATCATTAATCTTTGTTCTTGAAAGATTTTGTTGTTCATCTCTTTTGTAAGAAACTCCTCACAAACTCTCCATTTTATTTTACTTTCACTTCTGTAAATCTAACATATCTTGATGTATTTGAATATTATATAAATTATTATGCTTGGTTAGGCTTGGTATATAGCTTAGAAAACAATAAAAACAATAAAGGACTAGACATGCAACAGTTGTTTCTGATCAGGGGTAAAGACGTAATTAACTGATTTTATCAGTGAACTTTGGACATAAACTAAAAATATATAGTTGTAGATCAATGTCTTGCGGTCGTTTTGACGGGTATTTCATTGAATAGCTCATTACGATGATTAAACTAGAAATGTTTTAGTGAAACATGTTACATTCTGAGTAACAGATTTGAAACGTATAAAAGTCATTTTTTTTTGTGAATAACCCACTGTTACTCAAAACATAAAAGTTGTAGATAACATCTTAACTTAAACGTGGCCACAAACGGGGAATTAATTGGACCTGTAGAACTCAAGATATTGTATTTTTCGTGGGACTGTTGTGATACTAGTGATTTCAGAACTGGGTAGTAAAGGGAAAAATAATAAATTCACTACTGTTACGAAAATTTTAAATTAGTGGGACCCACAGAACTTGTTAGTACAGATGAATACCTTTCCGGGGATATAAAGAACATAATTTTTCGACTTACGGTTTGGGAGATATGAATTTTTAAAAAGTGGTTAAGTTATAAAAATTCCATCAGATTTTGAGTTAAAAGTTATGAAAAGGTTAATAACTTATGAATTTGGACCCTTAAGTTATATCTTGAACCACCTAATATAATTTGGACCTTTAGTCATAATATGAACCTTTTGACTAAGAATTGACCCCTTTGACTAAATTGAACCCTTAGACTTAAATTGGACCACTAATACTTATTTTAAACTTAAGAATAAAAATGGACTAAAAACATGAAACTTTGTAAGAAAAGTGAAAATTATACTTGTAAGTCATTTTTATATACCAAACTAAATCTTGATGTTTATTTAAACTTTATGTACCAAGCATAATTAAGATCGTAATTTATATAGCATATAATAATGATTGTATCATTATTCATAAAAGCTAAGATACACGTATATATTCTAGGTTGCTTGTAGAGTTCTTGCGGATTATTTCTTCATTTCTTCACTTAATCGTTCACTTTTGATTTCGGTGAGTTCATAGCCCCACTTTGACTCTTAAACCGTTTATAAACCCATTGGTGGAGATACATGCTAGTTTTACAAACTGAATACAAGTAGTTTTTGGTATGCTTGACCCGATTACATGATTATAGTTATTGAGTTACCTCTTGCCATTAAAAGTCCCTAACTTCATGAACCGTTAATTACATACATGGTAAACGCTAGTATTATGAATATGCATATTGGGCTTGACGAGCCTGTCCGGGTGAGTAGCGCTCACTTGAAGCCGATACTATCAAACGGACACATAATATTGAGAAATTAAGGTAAGTTGGCAATCCTTACCTCTGAAGGGCAAATTAAAACTAGGTCAAAGTTCGGTATCATGAGCTCGATGCTATAATCATATCTTATTTCCCGACTTGTATTCGTTACATGTCAAATTATGAATAATGCTTGTATTCAACTTATTGTTTACTAAACTCTATGAATTCACTCAACCTTTGTGTTGACCTTTTAGCATGTTTTATCTCAGGTTCGTAAGTGTTTAATGCTTGGATGGGCGTGCAAGGACATGGATAGATGGACACGTGTTATTTCACACTTGATGGAACTTTTAATAACTCAAAAACTTATTTTGTGTTTAAATTACATATCTTTTGGACTCTTGTCCTGGTTAAAACTTTTGGGACCTAACTTCGTTAAACTCTGATTATATAAATTGTGAAAGTTTTATTATAAACGTCTCTATTTTGAGTTTGTTTACTATACTTGTACTATGTGACTAATAAATAGCACCCCATGTTGTATTCCGTTGCGTTTTTAAAATGGGGGTTTTATAGATTGGTATCAGAACCAGGTTATAGTGAACTAGGTCGTTTTCTTTTAATAACCTAGACTATAACCATTCATTTTCAAAAGTCATGAGTTCCATCATCTTGTCCGATATCCATGCGCGCCTACTTCCTAAATTTCCTATTACTCAATTGAGTATATATCTTTATTATATTATATTAAGGATAATTATATAAGCACTATAATTATTTCTTAACTTGTCCGATAATCCACGAAAGTATCACTTCTTATGTATGTAAGCTTTTGTGCACTAAACTTCCTTGGTGTATTATATGCTATTCGTGAGCATTGAAAATTTCCATCCGAAAATTTATTCACATCTTCAAGTTATATCAGACATTGTAGATGATTACAATGGTCTCTCTTATTTCTCAGATATTGTATGTTATTACAATGGTCTCTCTTATTTATCAGACATTGTAGGTGAGTTCAATGGTCTCTCTTATTTATCAGACATTGTATGCGATTACAATGGTCTCTCTTATTTCTCGAACATTGTTTGTGATTACAATGATCTCTCTTATTTATCAGACTCTTATTTATCAGACATTGTATGCGATTACAATGGTCTCTCTTATTTCTCAGACATTGTATGTTATTACAATGGTCTCTCTTATTTATCAGACATTGTAGGTGAGTACAATGGTCTCTCTTATTTCTCAGACATTGTTTGCGATTAGAATGGTCTCTCTTATTTCTCAGACGTTGTATGTGATTACAATGGTCTCTAAACTCTTTCATAACCGTATGTAACATTATTTCATATAACATCGAAACATGTTGCAGTTTATCAAATTCTATTGGTTGCCTTACTCCCCGTGAACTCATGTTTTCTGAGCATTTCTGCTTACTTTTCGAAGCACCACTATTAATACTATGTATATAAATATTATTCATATACACATTGTTTACTCTCGACTACTTATCTTTATAAATGATTTACCGATTCTCATTCTTTAAATACTCAGTCTCTAGGACATCATGTTAAACCTATCTCAGTCTATCGATTCCCCTTGATTATCTCACTATCCACCTTTGAAAATGAATTTGAATATTGGTGCTAAACTTTTGAACACTTCATCACCTCGTAACCCATCATCTAAAAACAAACCCTTTTGGAGTTTAATTTTCTAGTCACATTGGTGTAAGACTTGAAGCCCTAGACTACAAGTAATTTTCTTAACCTTTCCTTTTCATTAAAACACTTTATACTTTGATTTATTTATAGCAATTTCTAGGATAGATTAAACCGCTCTAGCATGAATTATGTTGGAAGAATTGACCAAGTTTTCAAAGGAATATAAGAGTTAAATAGGTAATTAGGTTTGATTGAGTTGTGAAATGCAAGAGTTTCTAGCTACGTTTTGATTACTAGTCTTGCTTCCAATTTGTTTTACTTTTGAAAACACCTCAAGCCTTCTTCAAAAGCCACTTTGTTTCCTGGACATATTAATATTTGATCCACTTAAGAGTTTTTCATAATTGGTTTTTATATTTGAACCACAAAACCTAGCTTTGGAGCACTAGAAAGACATGACTTTGAAAGGTGAATCTGTCCAAATTAGTATATGTTGGAAAATGACTCACCCATTTTACCTCAATAAGATTTGAACCTAGAATAAAAACATAGGGATGTAGATCTATGTCTCAGGGTCAGTTTTCCAAAAACCTCATGACCTAATTCATCCTTATGATTTTTGGAGAAAATTCACACTAAAACTTGTTCAGAAGTTGCCTATCAGTTTTCTAAGGCCAAAAACTCCTAGATTTAAGCATTTCTACTACCTGGTCTTTTTGAATGAAATTTATCCAAGACATAAAAAAAACTTCTCCAATTGGATTCATGCCCATAGGACCTGTAGATAAAAAGATACACTCATTTTGCTAAACTTATTTGGATGCTGGAAGCAACTGCATAGAGACACAGGGGTAAATTAGTAATTTCACCCATGTTCTGAGATTCTCAGCTAAGTAAGGCCTAGATTTTCATATAGTACAGAGTCATACCTTTCTAAGCATATAAAGTTCATAATTATAGCCTTCACGGTTTAGAAATGGCGACCCGATTAGTGCGGCAATTTTATAAAATTTTCCATCAGCTTTTCGACTTAAGCCATATAAGTATTATACCTTAATCCCCGAGTGGACTCGAATGATAAGATAACCAGTGAAATTGAAAAACTACACCGAATTTCAATATCATCGAAGGGAATTAATTAAATTGAACACAACATTAACCTATCATCTTATAACATTTTTACTCCAAGTGGTGAAATTTATTCAACCCATAATTACCTACTATTTTGCGTCAACATGTTGTGACAAATTCTGTCTGTTGCACTTCCTATTTCACTATCATTTTGTAAACAATTTTATTATTATTTTATAAACTATCCTTCCACTATATTTCAAACGAATTTACTATACTATTCAGAATTTCCTTACTAATACCTTATAAATTAATAACTAGACTTACTACCAACTTATAACTGTTTTGTTAATCACATATAAACTATTTTGTAAACACCTTACAAACAAGTTTTGCCATTACCTTGTGAAACTATTTTACTATCATTTTATAAACCATTTCGCTAAAATTTTATACACTATTTGTCACTATCCAATCAAAAATTTCATCATCCTTTTACAAGATACTTCACCACCATCTTATAAACTAAATCACTAAGATACTGCTAATATATAAACTGTTTTGGACTAGTTCCGAATACACTATCTTGCTATCACTTTGCAAATCGCTTTGTCACTTACCTTATACCCAAATTGTTACCATACTATAAAGTAGCGTATATATTACTTCGTAATCTATCGTTTTGAACTCTTCCAGTTGATGGGAGTATGACTTTAAAATTGTTACCTCGGATCGTGCTGTCTCTTGACACTCACCTTTGAAACGTGATTGACTAACGTCTCATTCTTTTCTCGTTACTCCTTATGATTTTGAAGAATAGCAATTGGTATTGTTTTTATTATGTTTTGTGTTGGCAATACATAAGTAGGATGATTTATAATCATCTTATTGAAATGGTTTGGGACGCCTCTTCATTTGAATAAGAAAATTATAAACCGCCGAACCATAAGTTTATAATTCCTTACTTACATGGATTGGGACGCCTCTTTATGTAAGTGACGAATTATAAATGAGTGGGCCCATGTGTATCCGCCATAGCGTGCGTACGAATCATTCTTTGGGCTATGAACTCCTCTCGACTCGTAATTTGTTATGTGGACTTTTCCGAATTTGTATCGACCGCCGCGACCTTGATAAGCTAATAGTAGTGTGCTATTATCCGCTTCCAAGAATTGATGACTTGTTAGAATTCTTCAATCCATTCCCTCTTGTTCGTTGAACATATTTGATACTTTGGCTTTTGATCATTCAACTTTCATTGAAAACCTCGACGATGACTTGTCTATATCGTCATCTCTTCACAATTAAGCCATCTCTTCACAATTAAACCATACGGCGATTAAGACGAATTGAGCGCCGGGACGT
The DNA here is from genome assembly GCA_021014915.2 of Artemisia tridentata subsp. tridentata. Taxonomy (NCBI): domain Eukaryota; kingdom Viridiplantae; phylum Streptophyta; class Magnoliopsida; order Asterales; family Asteraceae; genus Artemisia; species Artemisia tridentata. The sequence continues at coordinate 366,214,574 of CP139503.1, read as the reverse complement.
CGCTCTTTTAAGGGGTACGTACTGTGACATTTCGTAATTTCAAGGTCAATACCTAATTCATATTCTATTTCTATTTTCACTCGAGTAAAAATTTCATTTTTACTTTTCACCCGATTTAGCGACTTTCTCGTTTCTAGTTATTCATGAGCCGTGTTAGGATTCCTGTCCGTTTTCATGTCATAAGTGATTTAATATTCCATCATACACTCCTAACATTCAAAACTTCTATATTTCACATTTTATGTTTCGTTTCACGATTTTGTCAAATTTTGGAAACAACTTGCATTTTCAGTCTGCGTTTTTGATTTTTAATTTCGTTTTAACACTCCAGAAAACCCAAGTCTCCCATGAAATATTAAAATTTGTCATTTTAACACTTCATAATAATTTCATAATATTTTTATAACATTTTCCTAAAATTCACGTTTTCAAGTCACCCGGTACTGCGTAATTCGCGTTTTTGACTCGCGATTTAAGCTTTAAAGACATATTAACACTCCGAAAGGCTCGGGAAATATATGAAACATCAATTTGGGTCATTTTAAGTTAAATGTGGTATTTTTATGAAAATATTATCTACATGACATTTATTTTCACAAACTATGCATAAAACGTTACCGGTTTAGCCCCGTTGGCTTTCAAACTCACACCGTGACTTATAATACTTATACAAAACATGTATTGTAACACCCCAACCCGGAAAGGGTTAAGATATCACGATAATGGTTTCATATCAGATCAAACAAAGCATACATCTATAGTAATACAAGAAATTTCAAAGGTTACAATTGAAATACTGAAATTACAAGGTTACAAATGAAACTTCCGATAAATACTAATTCTAAAACAATATAACTTCTAGTCAATTCTAATCCAGATGGCTAGCAAGGTCTTCTAAATCCAAGGTACTCTCCACACATTCTCAGCTTCCTACTAAAACCTGCCGCAGGAAAAGAAATGCGGCTGAGCTACGAGAGCTCAGTGAATAGATACATAAACAAAGTAATGATAACGAAACAGAAATAAGACATGGTGCAATGGGGGAAATATCATAAGGTATAACAATGTGAAAGTGTAAAGAAAATAGAATAGGATAGTAATCCACCACGAGCCCAGACAAATCAGATATAGTAACCACATCTTCATAATCATATAGCGGGGAGACCTCTCAGATAATCAGATAATATGAGGGGTGTCCTCATTCTTCAAATGGAGTAGCTAGCTCCCAGATATATGTGAAAGGCGTGTATAGCACACAAGCACCAGTCACCAGACAAAAAAAATTATACAATAAATATCCACTAAACAGATCAGATCTAGGATTGCAATCCATACGCCCCCCGAACCATATACCAATCTGAATAAAGCGCGCATAATCAAATGGGGACGGTGTGAGGAATCACTCACCCACACATGATTCATGCCAGTGGTGCATCACAGACATGGACATGGAACCCCCATGCCTAGTGTCACAGAGTTTGGCTCGGGTATCAAACTAAGAGTCAGATATCATATCAAATCAGATGTGTCATAATCAAAGGTTCATAATAATAGGTTCACAACAGAGGGTTCATAACAAATATCTCCGAAGTAATATCAAAGGTCCAAATCAGAGTTTATCAGGTAAAGGTTTACAAAGCAAAGGATCATGGCAAAGGTTCACAACAAAAGGGAACATAGCAATGGCTTTGGGAATCTTAAACGAATCAGAAATCAAAATCATATCAAGGGAATAAGACACCCTTACTGAAAAAGGGCAGAGTATCTGTACCTTAAACCGTCAACGAAACCATAACATAAGAATAGGAAGTCACCCCCTCTTCAGCGAATCTACATGAATTAATGATCGGCTAGTTATTAATAATTCATTTCAAATCAGATTTACTCGTTTTCGTTGGCTTTCCATTTTTTTGTGACTTATAGGGTTATTAATGACAATTAAATAACTTTAAGACGTGATATTATAAATATTATAGTTTAGGGTTTAAAGTGTCAATGTAGCAAAGTTCAAGGTCTAAAATGTAAATAGTTGTCCATTCTTTAAGTTTATAGATTTCATGCACTCATTAATGTACTCATGCAAATTAAACCTATTTCGTTCATTAGAAAATCCAACCCGACATCGAATTAACCCGAGACCCCTTTTTAACTCTTTCTCGTTAATCTTTTTTAGCGAGACAAAAACTAACTAATTCAATCCATTTTGAACCAACACACACTCCCACATCGACCCCGGTTCCTTATAGTTCAGACGTTAAACTCGACACAAAAGTAGGTACGATTTGCGACACAAAACAGATATGGATTTCGTATTATCAAAGCTTTACGTGACACGAATATTTTCTTCTCCGCACAACGTATTATTAACAAAACATAAGTTAGGTTCCATGTAAAACATCGATCGTAACAAAATAGAAGCGTATGCCCATAGCATATTCAAACAGCAAGCAGAAATTAAGTCGACAAGCACAAGTCCCATATTCACCAATTTATGTAGCGTTATATATATTACTCGTGCATGATTCCATGTGGCTTTAAAGATTTCATGTATTCTTACTCACATGTAGTCCTATGCACATGTATTGATAGGTTTATAGTTTTATTTTATTCCCATGTATTTCATTATGTGCGCATGTAGTACCAGGTAACAAGGACATTAAAGTGAAGGTGTACCTCAGGCAACCAAGTACAACCGATGCCGAAATACGAACACGAACACACGTACAACCAGTAACACAAGAGTCCAACGAGCCACGAACGCCAACGATCAACGCGAACTAAATGTTTCCGCGAACATGAAACAGCTCGAAGACAACGTGAAAGGACTGATATCGACCCCGAATGACCCACGAAACTTGATTGACACTCGAGTACGACTTGAGCCTCCAAAGTATGAGACCAGAACAACCAGTCTATCATAAACCAAAACATTACTCGACATCATGATTCACCGGTATAAGATTTGAGCCGAAACAAGAACACGAATGCGAAGGTGCAACTAGACCCAACCGAACCCCACTGCTACTGACTCCCAACTTGAAACAACCTAGCGTATACAACACCTAACGTGTACCCCAAACTTCGACAAATCATACACTATAACCCTCCACGATCTCAGTATGAACCGAAACCTAAACGAATCCAACCGTGAGTGAGGTTAACATAAATCAAAGACTCGAACCCAATTATCATGTTCTGATATTAATATGTCTTTCGAGTTTCATAAGATTAACAAGACATAGTGTTTCTAACTTCATTAATGTAGTATATATGATGTATGACGTATTTATGGGTTAGGACATGTTAAAAATTGAAATACCTTGTGTCGACTGCTACAGGAAAAACGAAGAGAACCATGTCTGCCGCCACTAGCTGTTTACTAGGGTTTATGGTGTGAGTCTTTTTTTTTTTTTTTTTTTTTTGAATGTGTAGATCGATTGTAAAAGAAAATATGTACAGGACTTTGAAACTAGAAGTGGGCCGAGCAGGCAGTAGGGACTGAGAATAGCCCAAACCTTTTTTTTTTTTTTTTTTTAAACATTCTTTTATCTAGGCATTATTGTGACTAGGGGTGGTGCACCTCATTTAATTTATTTTCGGACCGATATGTATATACTTAAATGACGCATTTTAAATTCCGAGATTGTAGGGAGCGTGTGAGCCAATTTTATGTGAGGTGATAAGGAGATAATTATCAAATGTATTGCTTCCATAATTCGAATTTAAAATGTGTGCACAAAATTTATGAATCGGTCCATATATCTTTTAGTCGTGTGATCTGAGGTTTAGGTTACGTTGCATTTTAATCCATCAATATATTTTATAAAGTTTTAATCTCTTATTCGTTCAATTATTAACGGTTAAATGCGTAGGTTATATTCGGGATAAAATGTCTTAAATGCGTTAAACGTCTTTTATAAATTTGAGATCAAAGGGTATTCTGGGTATTTTACGTGTTCAAAAATTCTGGGTTTTACAACTCTTCCCCTCTAAAAGAAAATTTTCGTCCTCGAAAATTGAAGTGAAAACGAAACGGAACACAATGGGCTGGGAACAGGAATGTGAAAGACTTGTTTCTCATGATTCTATCTTGTTGATCAAAATAGCTTCGGCTTCCTCAGAAAAGACATACCATACCGAATCCAGATCAAAAGGTTAAAATACCAACGTAACAGATGATAATCATATTCTCTCCGAAGAGATAAGGGAATACGTAGGATTCGACGGACATATTGTCCGTGGTATTGATTAGACAAATCAGATGAGAACGTAACGAATCGCAGAAGATATGAGGATGATAAATACGCTTAACTCTTCAGATTCTCAAATAGCCTCGACTTCAGTATAACCTTTCAAAGGTGTTCTCATAAACAAACAGGTCTTGTTTCCTCAAGGTCCAAAATCTCATATCTTAACTCACAGCAGATCATCATGAACCGATTCGTCGAATGTGAGACGTATACATAGCAAAACATAGGTGTACTCCTTCATAGTAACAGATCGAATCCATACAGACAGAAAACAAATTGTTTGATAACATCAAATGGCAGAAAGCTCTACAACAGGACCTAAGATTCTTATCGGGAGTACAGAGGTCAGCAAACGCGTGTCGAGTATCCAAACGTATCAAGTCTTATATCGGTGAAGGCAGATTAAACGCATAAGCCGAGTGAACCTAAAGTCTCACTAACGCAGATAATCTCAAACAACTATCAAAAATTCTAAGGCTTCTAAGGCACTCCTCGAAATATCCTATGATCACAATAAGTGCACGTTATATGATGTAAGTATTATCACGTTGGCCAGACGTCATAATACTAGCATCATATAAATATGCTCTCATGATGACCATACTTTATCTCAAGTCGTGAAATAAGCAATTTATCTTAACCACCTAACAGTCCTTCTATCCCCTAGGGTTGGTCCGAATCGATCATCATTACGAATTCAAAATCAGAGAAACAATCGTACAAATAACGTAACAGCATCAAATGAAGCACGTCGTCAAAAGTGTCAGGTCTTCCACAATTCATCAAAATTATCATATCAAAACCGTCATCCAACATACGCAGAATGAACACAGAATGGAAATACTAATAGAGAACTTAAATCATTCCAAGGATATTATCCTCCGTTAACGGAAGCTCGAGTGGTTAAGCAGAAATGAATGATGTCATCTATAACTTCATCCTTCACAGAATCAACTCTTCCAAACACAAACGTTTGCTTCAAAATTCATCCATCCAAATACATGATCTCGAATCTCTTCCATCCGCAAGTCTACTTCTGTTCTCAATTCATCTTAGTACAACTAAAATGATTAGAGAAGCAAGACTGCATGTCTTCGACAGGTCTTCTAGCACCGCTCAAAATTCGCCAACTCGGCTGCTGTCAACTCCAGGTTATGTGCTGAATAGTTCGCCTCCTACGGTCTGGTTGTCTTGATGCCCGAACTGAAATCTCCCCGTGCTGCATGAAGTATAATCGAGACCTTTCTCAGTTTCTCTCTTCTTCTTATGTGCTTCTTTCACGGTAATGCCTGTCACGAACATCTTTTATTACTCTTCTGCAAGGTTTCTGACTCCGATAACGGTCTTAAATCTTGGTCCTTTCTGTGGGAAACTCTGTCATCACAGGATACCTGGTAGTGCTATATGCTACAACCTCTGAACGCCCATCAAACCTACTCTTCCAGAACAAATGGTCATTCTACTTAATACGAAGATGATCTACATGTTCATCTTTCGTCTCTGAGCACAAACACACTGTCATACTATGACAATTGTCCAAATATTCGCGAAAACATGATTCTTTTAGCCAATACAATTGGCATCATCTAAAACTCATAACGATCACAACGAGTATGAAAGCAGCTTCAGGAATCGTCTTAGGGAAACTTCATATCTACTTCACATCACCAAACTTCCTCTTCACGAATAAAACTGAAATGCTTCGCGGGGTTACTCTCAGTTAGTCAACTCCCTTCTTAGAAGTTCTTGTGGTTACTTCTTCAGTCCTTCAAACTTAAATGAGGCCGTTGATACGAAGTTTTCAAAGGTAGGCCAAATCAATCATTGATACGCGGAAATGGATAATGATTTCGGATAGTGATACAGTTAAGTTCACGATAGTCGATACACCGTCGTATACTTCTCTCTTTCTTCTTGGAGCATCCCAAGAGAAACACTGGGGTGAACAAAATCATATTCCATCTGCTCCTTCAACTTCTATGGCACAATGGTTTCGTCAACTGAGATCAGTTCAATGTCAACTTTACTTCCCAAGCTGGAGGGAATACCAAGAGGTTCATCAGAAACACCAGAAAAATTTTGTACAACAAAACTTCCAATGCTAGAGCTTCCAAGACAATCAAATAAGATCGGAGTCTGTACTTCCATATCAAACATTAATCTTAACAGATTTAAGTGGTAGAGAGTCATCAAAACAAAAGTAGAATGAAGTAGATTGTTAAAGGTCACATATCGGATACGGTAGTCTATGGTAGCTTCAAGAGGAGCCAGCCAATCCATAACCAAAAGACCTCAAAATCAAATATATCAAAAGTAAACGGATTCGTAGAACGAATACGGTCGTCAAACCATACGGATAGTGTATATATCAGGGTCAAGTAAATGGTTCATTAGAAATGTTGAGAAAGATAAGCGAACAGTTCAAGGTGTTGGAATTCTGTTTAGCTTCTTAGCAGAAGTGGCAGGTAGGGTGTGCATCATTGGTAATACGAACATCGTATAACTGTCAAAAGTGAGATGTATGGGATATCGGTTATCAGCATCATCATGCTCAGTTAACAAACCCGTACTGAGATAGTATAAACATCATATCCTTCTAAAGGAACTGATTGGCAGGCAAAGTTCATCATTCAAAGGGAGGGAACAAAACTTCCTATATCCGTGGTTACTAATTACCTGAGTTCTCATAGGAGTAGTAATGGATTATGCAGATTCAAGTAGTATCAGATGATACCTTTCATATTTGGCATGAGTAATGAATTTATAGAATGTGTCAAACACATTACGGTTAAATGACCTTCGGGATGGTCGGAGAGGTATCAAATTATTTATCAAACAAATCGGAGATGGAGGTCAGAATCAGGAAGTGAAACTTAAATGGTGTAAAGTATCCATGTAGTTTCCCGAGGTATTCCAAACTTACTTGGTTACTAAACTTAGGTTGTAAAACTTTCTAACTTCTGAAACAAATGTTCTTATAAGGCGTAGCTAAAGGCAGAGGCACGAATCAGAGTGATGCGGAAGCAATGCTACTTACATAGATATCCTAATCTACCCATTCCTCACCGGTAATAACTTATGTTCCTATGGGGAGATCCTAAAGCAAATCCTCAAGGGTTGTCTTATGAGCGCCTACAGTGGAAACTTAATGGTCCAAACTTCACAGGTCAAGGTTTAATGTACTACAAGTTGCAGCCTGTCTCCGATACCATAATTGTAACACCTCAACCCGGCAAGGGTTAAGATATCACGATAATGGTTTCATATCAGATCAAACAAAGCATACATCTATAGTAATACAAGAAATTTCAAAGGTTACAATTGAAATACTGAAATTACAAGGTTACAAATGAAACTTCCGATAAATACTAATTCTAAAACAATATAACTTCTAGTCAATTCTAATCCAGATGGCTATCAAGGTCTTCTAAATCCAAGGTACTCTCCACTCATTCCCAGCTTCCTACTAAAACCTGCCGCAGGAAAAGAAATACGGCTGAGCTATGAGAGCTCAGTGAACAGATACATAAACAAAGTAATGATAACGAAACAGAAATAAGATATGGTGCAATGGGGGAAATATCATAAGGTATAACAATGTGAAAGTGTAAAAAAAATAGAATAGGATAGTAATCCACCACGAGCCCAGACAAATCAGATATAGTAACCACATCTTTATAATCATATAGAGGGGAGACCTCTCAGATAATCAGATAATATGAGGGGTGTCCTTATTCTTCAAATGGAGTAGCTAGCTCCCAGATATATGTGAAAGGCGTGTATAGCACACAAGCACCAGTCACCAGACAATAACAAATTATACATATATAGATAATCCACTAAACAGATCAGATCTAGGATTGCAATCCATACGCCCCCGAACCAAATACCAATCTTAATAAAGTGCGCATAATCAAATAGGGACGGTGTGAGGAATCACTCACCCACACATGAGTCATGCCAGTGGTGCATCACAGACATGGACATGGAACCCCCATGCCTAGTGCCTCAGAGTTTGGCTCGGGTATCAAACTAAGAGTCAGATATCATATCAAATCAGATGTGTCATAATCAAAGGTTCATAATAATAGGTTCACAACAGAGGGTTCATAACAAATATCTCCGAAGTAATATCAAAGGTCCAAATCAGAGTTTATCAGGTAAAGGTTTACAAAGCAAAGGATCATGGCAAAGGTTCACAACAAAAGGGAACATAGCAATGGCTTAGGAAATCTTAAACGAATCAGAAATCAAAATCATATCAAGGGAATAAGACACCCTTACTGAAAAAGGGCAGAGTATCTGTACCTTAAACCGTCAACGAAACCATAACATAAGAATAGGAAGTCACTCCCTCTTCAGCGAATCTACACGAATTAATGATCGGCTAGTTATTAATAATTCATTTCAAATCAGATTTACTCGTTTTCGTCGGCTTTCCATTTTTTTGTGACACATAGGGTTATTAATGACAATTAAATAACTTTAAGACGTGATATTATAAATATTATAGTTTAGGGTTTAAAGTGTCAATGTAGCAAAGTTCAAGGTCTAAAATGTAAATAGTTGTCCATTCTTTAAGTTTATAGATTTCATGCACTCATTAATGTACTCATGCAAATTAAACCTATTTCGTTCATTAGAAAATCCAACCCGACATCGAATTAACCCGAGACCCCTTTTTAACTCTTTCTCGTTAATCATTTTTAGCGAGACAAAAACTAACTAATTCAATCCATTTTGAACCAACACACACCCCACATCGACCCGTGTTCCTCATAGTTCAGACGTTAAACTCGACACAAAAGTAGGTACGATTTGCGACACAAAACAGATATAGATTTCGTATTATCAAAGCTTTACGTGACACGAATATTTTCTTCTCCGCACAACGTATTATTAACAAAACATAAGTTAGGTTTCATGTAAAACATCGACCGTAACAAAATAGAAGCGTATGCCCATAGCATATTCAAACAGCAAGCAGAAATTAAGTCGACAAGCACAAGTCCCATATTCACCAATTTATGTAGCGTTATATATATTACTCGTGCATGATTCCATGTGGCTTTAAAGATTTCATGTATTCTTACTCACATGTAGTCCATGCACATGTATTGATAGGTTTATAGTTTTATTTTATTCCCATGTATTTCATTATGTGCGCATGTAGTACCAGGTAACAAGGACATTAAAGTGAAGGTGTACCTCAGGCAACCAAGTACAACCGATGCCGAAATACAAACACGAACACACGTACAACCAGTAACACAAGAGTCCAACGAGCCACGAACGCCAACGATCAACGCGAACTAAATGTTTCCGCGAACATGAAACAGCTCGAAGACAACGTGAAAGGACTGATATCAACCCCGAATGACCCACGAAACTTGATTGACACTCGAGTACGACTTGAGCCTCCAAAGTATGAGACCAGAACAACCAGTCTGTCATAAACCAAAACTTTACTCGACATCATGATTCACCGGTATAAGATTTGAGCCGAAACAAGAACACGAATGCGAAGGTGCAACTAGACCCAACCGAACCCTACTGCTACTGACTCCCAACTTGAAACAACCTAGCGTATACAACACCTAACGTGTACCCCAAACTTCGACAACTCATACACTATAACCCTCCACGATCTCAGTATGAACCGAAACCTAAACGAATCCAACCGCGAGTGAGGTTAACATAAATCAAAGACTCGAACCCAATTATCATGTTCTGATATTAATATGTCTTTCGAGTTTCATAAGATTAACAAGACATAGTGTTTCTAACTTCATTAATATGGTATATATGACGTATGACGTATTTATGGGTTAGGACATGTTAAAAATTGAAATACCTTGTGTCGACTGCTTCAGGAAAAACGAAGAGAACCATGTCTGCCGCCACTAGCTGTTTACTAGGGTTTATGGTGTGAGTCTTTTTTTTTTTTTTTTGAATGTGTAGATCGATTGTAAAAGAAAATATGTACAGGACTTTGAAACTAGAAGTGGGCCGAGCAGGCAGTAGGGACTGAGAATAACCCAAACCTTTTTTTTTTTTTTTTTAAACATTCTTTTATCTAGGCATTATTGTGACTAGGGGTGGTGCACCTCATTTAATTTATTTTCGGACCGATATGTATATACTTAAATGAAGCATTTTAAATTCCGAGATTGTAGGGAGCGTGTGAGCATATTTTAAGTGAGGTGATATGGAGATAATTATCAAATGTATTGCTTCCATAATTCGAATTTAAAATGTGTGCACAAAATTTATGAATCGGTCCATATATCTTTTAGTCGTGTGATCTGAGGTTTAGGTTACGTTGCATTTTAATCCATCAATATATTTTATTAAGTTTTAATCTCTTATTCGTTCAATTATTAATGGTTAAATGCGTAGGTTATATTCGGGATAAAATGTCTTAAATGCGTTAAACGTCTTTTATAAATTTGAGATCAAAGGGTATTATGGGTATTTTACGTGTTCAAAAATTCTGGGTTTTACATGTATATAATGTATTTTTGTAAAATAATAAATATAAAACCCCTCCCTTGGGACCCCAAAACCGGCCTCCCCATAACCATTCCCACACTCCTCCTTTTCTTCATTTCCCAAGGTTCACTCATTATTTCTTTCACATGCAAATCTAACCTAACCATCCATATCCTCCCCTCTCCTCCCATTGCTGCCAAAAATCACAGCCAAACACACTTGGATCATCTTGATTTTGAGCTTAAAATCATCCATACAACATCATCTTGAAGATACTCTCAAAGAATGGTGGTTTGAATCACGTTTTTGAAAATTTTGTTGATGTATTTGAAGGTTTTATGAACCATTCTTCTTCCTATATTTTCTTTAGCTCACAAAATGTTTTTGTGGCTGTAGGTTGAAGCCCTACACGACCTCATAAAGATATTCCTTCAAGATTTCAAGAGTTATCCTTGGTGGTGTCATTTGGTTGATCATTAATCTTTGTTCTTAAAAGATTTTGTTGTTCATCTATTTTGTAAGAAACTCCTCACAAAATCTCCATTTTATTTTACTTTCACTTCTGTAAATCTTACATATCTTAATGTATTTGAATATTATATAAATTATTATGCTTGGTTAGGCTTGGTATATAGCTTAGAAAACAATAAAAACAATAAAGGACTAGACATGCAACAATTGTTTCTGATCAGGGGTAAAGACGTAATTAACTGATTTTATCAGTGAACTTTGGACATAAACAAAAAATATGTAGTTGTATATCAATGTCTTGCGGTCGTTTTGACGGGTATTTCATTGAATAGCTCATTACGATGATTAAACTAGAAATGTTTTAGTGAAACATGTTACATTCTGAGTAACAGATTTGAAACGTATAAAAGTCATTTTTTGTGTGAATAACCCACTGTTACTCAAAACATAAAAGTTGTAGATAACATCTTAACTTAAACGTGGCGGCAAACGGGGAATTAATTGGACCTGTAGAACTCAAGATATTGTATTTTTCGTGGGACTGTTGTGATACTAGTGATTTCAGAACTGGGTAGTAAAGGGAAAAATAATAAATTCACTACTGTTACGAAAATTTTAAATTAGTGGGACCCACATAACTTGTTAGTACAGATGAATACCTTTCCGGGGATATAAAGAACATAATTTTTCGACTTACGGTTTGGGAGATATGAATTTTTAAAAAGTGGTTAAGTTATAAAAATTCCATCAGATTTTGAGTTAAAAGTTATGAAAAGGTTAATAACTTATGAATTTGGACCCTTAAGTTATATCTTGAACCACCTAATATAATTTGGACCTTTAGTCATAATCTGAACCTTTTGACTAAGAATTGACCCCTTTGACTAAATTGAACCCTTAGACTTAAATTGGACCACTAATACTTATTTTAGACTTAAGAATAAAAATGGACTAAAAACATGAAACTTTGTAAGAAAAGTGAAAATTATACTTGTAAGTCATTTTTATATACCAAACTAAATCTTGATGTTTATTTAAACTTTATGTACCAAGCATAATTAAGATCGTAATTTATATAGCATATAATAATGATTGTATCATTATTCATAAAAGCTAAGACACGCGTATATATTCTAGGTTGCTTGTAGAGTTCTTGTTGATTATTTCTTCATTTCTTCACTTAATCGTTCACTTTTGATTTCGGTGAGTTCATAGCCCCACTTTGACTCTTAAACCGTTTATAAACCCATTGGTGGAGATACATGCTAGTTTTACAAACTGAATACAAGTAGTTTTTGGTATGCTTGACCCGATTACATGATTATAGTTATTGAGTTACCTCTTGCCATTAAAAGTCCCTAACTTCATGAACCGTTAATTACATACATGGTAAACGCTAGTATTATGAATATGCATATTGGGCTTGACGAGCCTGTCCGGGTGAGTAGCGCTCACTTGAAGCCGATACTATCAAACGGACACATAATATTGAGAAATTAAGGTAAGTTGGCAATCCTTACCTCTGAAGGGAAAATTAAAACTAGGTCAAGGTTCGGTATCATGAGCTCGATGCTATAATCATATCTTATTTCCCGACTTGTATTCGTTACATGTCAAATTATGAATAATGCTTGTATTCAACTTATTGTTTACTAAACTCTATGAATTCACTCAACCTTTGTGTTGACCTTTTAGCATGTTTTATCTCAGATTCGTAAGTATTTAATGCTTAGATGGGCGTGCAAGGACATGGATGGATGGACACGTGTTATTTCACACTTGATGGAACTTTTAATAACTCAAAAACTTATTTTGTGTTTAAATTACATATCTTTTGGACTCTTGACCTGGTTAAAACTTTTGGGACCTAACTTCGTTAAACTCTGATTATATAAATTGTGAAAGTTTTATTATAAACGTCTCTATTTTGAGTTCGTTTACTATACTTGTACTATGTGACTAATAAATAGCACCCCATGTTGTATTCCGCTGCGTTTTGAAAATGGGGGTGTTATAACTTTAACGGGCCATACTAATGCTCGTTAAACGTCTACACATGATACCTACATGAGGTTATTTTGGTCTTCTCCACCATAAACTTCATCTTCTTCCTTTAATATCTCATCATGTTCATATTCAAACCATCACCACCTACGTTTTCGTCCGTTTTATACGTTTTGTCCCTTTTTTTTACGTTTTGGTTTGTTTTTATACGTTTTCATCTGTTTTTAAACGTTTTCATTTTTTTATTTCTTTTTTATTTCTTTTTTTTTTGTCCGTTTTTTATAAATTTTCGTTCATTTTTGTAATAACTCACATATTTCGTCTATGTTATCCACACTCATAGATGTAGAAACATTTACTTCAGAAACAAAGTTTTGAAACATAAACAAACCAACTAAGACTTGACATACACTACCTCAGGTTGCGTGAGTAAGCCGTCTAATATCTGAGTCACTTTTGACATCAATCAGATTTCCCTGAATTAAGGTGAGTTCATAGCCTCACTTTTAAATGCTTTATAAACCCGCGAGAGAGATACATGCTATAAACCTGAATACAAGTATTTTCTCCTGATTGATGAGTACCACCTTTTTCCACTATTACTTAAATTTCATGAACCATAATCACTTGCGAGTGAACGCGAATATGGTGGATAGATCTATCTGGAGTTTGACAACTCCCGTTGGTGTGCCCCTACCGGGTACCAATTAGCACTATATTTGAGAACAAAGAGGTTAACCTTGGCAAGTTAACCTTACGTCTAGTCACTGATTGGTCTGCAGTGCCATCATTGGACTTGGACATGTTAACGTGGGGTGTCATGAGCTTAGATGCAATAATATTACTTTATCTTTGGGTGCAACAACGATGCCCACACGAACTTGTATTCAAACTATTACCATATAAACTTATGAATTTCACTCAACATTTGTGTTGACCTTTAAGCATGTTATCTCAGGTAACTGAGCACTTATGGCCTTACTGCACGGAGTGACATTGGACATGAGGACGTCCAAACCTGTTATCATTCATCTTAGTATTTTAGAAACGTATATTTGGGACCTCTGTTTGCAAAAGTCTCTCTTTTGCTGTAAAAATTCTAATGAATAAATGAATGATAACTTATTTTTAAAAAACGTCACTTTTTGAGTCATTTTCTATTATTGTGACTGTGTATCCATGAGGTAATACCCCAGATTTAGCTTCCGCTGCTATCTGTGAAAATGGGGGTGTTACAATTTTTATACGTTTTCGTCTGTTTTTTTATGTTTTCATTTTTATATGCTTATATTATACGTTTTCGTTCATTTTTTTACGTATAAAAACAAATAAAAACGTATAAAAATGGATAAAACATATAAAAATGAACGAAAACGTAAAAAAATTAGACGAAAACGTTTAAAAACAGACAAAAGTGTTTAAAAACGGACGAAAACGTAAAAAAACATATAAAAACGAACGAAATCGTAAAAAATGGATGAAAACATAAAAAACAGACGAAAACGCATAAAAACGGACGAAAACATTAAAAATGGACGAAAACAGATAAAAATGAAAGATAATGTAAAAAACGTAAGAAAACGTAAAAAACGGATGGAAACGTATAAAAACGGACGAAAACAAAAAAAAAAGCGGGACGAAAACACATAAAAACGCACTAAAATGGATAAAAATGGACAAAAACGTATAAAAACGAACGAAAACGTTAAAAAAAACAGACGAAAAAATTTAAAAACAGACGAAAATGTATTAAAATGACGAAAACGTAAAAAATGGACGAAAATGTTAAAAAACGAACAAAAACAGGTGAAAACGTTAAATAGAATCTATTTTGATATAATTACACCACTGGACTACTGGACGCTTAGTCCAGTGGTTAGAGCGTTAATTTTTGGGCAACAAGACCAAAGTTTGAGCATATACTGTCCTTTTTCATTCATTTTAAAAAATAGGAATAATGGTGGAAAACATATTAATGGAGGGACTAACGGACAAATATTATTTAAACAGTTAACGGTCAAACTAACGGCCCATCCAAAATAGGGACTAAATGAGTTCAAGGTTTCAAAAAAAGGTATTTCTGGTGTAATTAAAACGACTTAGGGACTAAACATGAAATCTGAGCAAATCACAGGGACCAAACGTGTAATTTTTTCTTGCAAAAATAAAAAAAGCGAAGTCAACTAAGCCGAAATAGAACGGCAGCCAAGGTCGTTGAACCCAATACATACTCTAACGCCACATACACGCCCAACTCAACTATCCCATGATTCTTGTGTGTATATAAACATAAATATTTATCCACTTTCATTTGTATTCCTGCAACCAAAACCGAAACAAACCAACTTATCTAATCTCTATTATATTCTCTTATTACTTTATTAGTTGATCATGGCTTCATCAAGATCACCCGTGTGTTACACGGATGCAGCACGATGGTACTGCCTTATATTCCTCGTGCTTCTCGTCGTGTTAGGTTCTTTTACAGATGAGAACTCTTTGATCAAGAAAATGAATCCCAAGGCTGGTCAGGCGTGTGACGAGATATATGTCGTTGGTGAAGGTGAAACGTTGCACACGATTAGTGATAAGTGTGGTGACGCGTTTATAGTTGAAGAAAATCCACATATACATGATCCGGACGATGTTTTCCCTGGACTTGTCATTAAGATCACCCCTTCGCGTAGTTCTCGTAGTTAGAAACAGGAATACTTCATACATCAAAGTTTTACTTTTTACATTTACACTATCAGAAAACTAGTTTATCTTCGTATCTCATGGATCATACTTTTCCATTTTTGTGATACAATCATAAAAACCTATTTCCGTTGTGTATATGGGACAAGGATACTATAGGTTTAGTTTGTTATATTTGTAGCATTTGAGTTTATCGTAACAATCAAGTCAAGTGTAATGATACGTGTATGATTGGTCTAACCATGACAAGATTTTATATACTTGATAACATCAAGTTATTAGTGTATATACTCGTATATATAAACCAGAAATCAATAGTAAGTATTATAGACGTAGTTGTACCTTTAAAGGTCCAAATAACCACAATAGTAAGTTTGTTTTTCCCTCTCATCTTGCAAACATTTGACATTGATCATCTGAACCATACATCAAATAATCTCATATCATCGTTCTTATAAAGGCATCCCTTGACCGGAAGTAACATATTTGTATAAAATTTCTCCAGAACAAATTATTTGTATATCGTATTCCAAAGGCATCTTAGTCAGTTTTATCGAGTCTTATTTAATCCAATCCTAGAGTAAAATTACACCGTTCGTCCTTGTGGTTTGCGTTGACCCAAAAAAATGCACCATCCATCCTTAAATGCAAAACGTTATGTATCGTTAGTTCTTCACTTTAACGGGCCACACTAACTCTTGTTAAACGTCTACACATGATACCTACATGAGGGTATTTTGGTCTTCTCCACCATAAACTTCATCTTCTTCCTTTAATATCTCATCATGTTCATATTCAAACCATCACCACCTATCATCTTCATATTCACCCACCACCGTACACCACCACTCTAACCATCCACGCACTCTCTCCACCGAAGTCAAGAACTTACAAGAGAAGAAAGGCAAAAGAATTGGGGATATGAATAAATTAAGAGAAATCTTGAAGACCAAAGAAGATGTCATGATGATCTTGACAAGTTGTGCATTGAGGATTTGTATCTTGGGAGTTTAATATTTATCTTATGAAAAAAAAAAAAAAAAAAAAAAAATCTATTTTCTTGTTAGTTTAAAGATTATCATCTACGACTAATTTGAATATTTTGTGTTCGTGGTTTGGATTAGAGAAGAAAAAGAGAGAAATAAAGATAATATATATTTTTTTTGGTGGCCGAGTCTGCAAGTATGACTGAAGTTAAAAAGATTGGGGCAAAAGGACCAAAATACCCTCACATGGATATCACGTGTTGTCACATAACAAGCGTTAGTGTAGCCCGTTAAAGTGAAGGACCAATGATACATAACGTTTCGCATTTAAGGACGGATGGTGCATTTTTTTTGGTCAAAGGACGAAACTCTTCGGTCAACGCAAACCACAAGGACGAATGGTGTAATTTACCTAATCCTTATAAAACACTAATAAAAGCTAATACTAATACTTTAGAATGAGTTTAGATATTATCGTTTGAGTGTGTTACCAACTTACCATTAAATGGGCTAGTTAGGATCTCTTAACAGGCTGACTGAGAAAATGAGCCCAACTTGATTATAGCTATTGCAAAAAAGATACGGGCTGATAAAAACGTCTATAGCCGATATACAGGTGAGGCATAATGGCATATTGGTTCATGTCAAACTAAACCACAGTTATGAGAATCCTAAAAAATTTCAAACGAGTAAAATATACCGTGTGTTGTTGCGGCGGTGGTATTATAGCCGATAACTTCCTTATATGAACTTGTTTGTAACTGGGATCAATATTGAATTAAACATATAAAAAAGTTACAAGAATTTATAATTGTCAAAATTTTATAAACATTTACACAAAATCAAAATGGTTAATCTCTTATAGATGTTGATAATGTTAGCCGTACATTTATCCTAATTGATTTAGTCTTATCGGTTTGTTAGCCATTTATTGTAAATTGATTTGATCCTCATGTATTGTAACTTGAGAGAAAAAACTTGTGTGTGAAAATACTGAGAGAATAATAAGAAGTCCCAAACCCTAGATCCGGCCTTCAGCTTATATAGTTGCAAATTACACTCAGCACCCTACACAATATAAAACTTACAAAACCAGACCAAAGTTAGAGTTAGCTAAAATATAACTATCCCAAAGATACCAAATGAACCTTTAAGTTTCAGAGTTTGATAAAGAGCTAATACTTTCAACATATTTAATTAGGTATCTCAACAATCCGTGTTAAGTTTGATATTTATACATCGTACAATATGAAGTATTTAATATTACGGTCAATTCAATCTGCTAGCCTGCAGATTAAGCTACTCAGACATTCTGGTATTGTAACTTCTAGGCCTTCCTTTGATGGTGCCTTGTGTGCTTTTAATGCAAAAATGGAGATTGAACTTTTGAGTAATCTAATCGAGATCGATGCCCCCTAAACTCATGGAGAAAATGGCAGATATATATTTCACGCGTGTTACTTAAACGGATGAATCCACTTTTTCCCAACCTACTTGATAGATAGCATTATGGAAATCTCAAATGGAGGACTACACTTTTGATTGGCTTAGGGTGGTTTCTGGGTTGGGACAGACTATGAATGCTAGGACCTACAGGTGTGTGTTATGCTATCGGTTAGGTGTTCCTCTATTCTCTGTTCGGATGTCATGCTCAGCTTGTTCCAGGGTCCTTACGAGGGATATTTATAGGGACCATGTTGTATCGTGTGCTGGTGTTATTGGTATTAAACATAGACATAACGTGGTGCGCGATACCAATGTTGACATTTGTTCGCGATCAGGGGTTTCAGCTCGTAAAGAAGTTGATATCGGGCTTGGTGGAGGGAGGGATAAACCCTTACGGCTAACAGATATGTTGCTCTACTCGTTTGACGGAGGGCTTGATGTATTTGTCGATCTGACAGGGTCATCATCCTTGACGCAAACTAGTATGATTGATGTAAAAATTGTACCAAAACAACTAAATATCTAATTACCCAACCAACCACCCATTGGTGATCACTTTTATTATAACAATATACACAGAAGATTAGTCCCTAAACAGGTGCTAATCAAACAGATTACAAAAGAAAGAGATTGTCCCCCTAATGGATGTAATCTCAGAAACAAACAACTTACACTTGCAACCAGTAATCACTAACCTAATACAAAGAAACTAAAAGATCAAGAAGATCTGAACTAAACCAAACTATAACCAAAACTGCTAAACAATAGCCAAACTGATATGGCAAACAGAGATAAAACCCAGATGAAACTTGAGAGAAAACCAAGAGTGTATGTGAAGTTGTGAGAGAATCAATGAAACCTTTATATAGAGCCAAGTTACACTTCAAACCCTGCATAACTAAAACACTCAAAACAGACACCAAAGTCATGTTAGATAGAAAATAAGCTAAGAAAGCTACATTTTAAACCCTTAAGTTTCATTAGTTTGCGATTGAGTATTTATTTCAATAGTTGATTTTGTACCTGGTCATGAGGTGATTGAGGCCGCTCAACGTAAACGCGTCAAGTATGATCGAATTTTATGAAAATATCTTATTTAACACTTGAATTCAAAAGTAAAATAAGAAAATAAAAAATAACAAAGACATGCGTACTTTTTTTATAAAAAATTATTTGATTTAATTCTGACTTTTTTGGTTAATTTAGAGGTTTAATTTTGCGATGTAGCAAATTCGTGCTCTTTTATTGATCGAATTTGGTTATTTGAAAGGCATCGTTTGCAAAATTGATTCGTAATAACACAAGTTCCTTATTGAATTGTCAATTTTAATTAGAGCATGTGACGTTATCAGAAAAATACGAAACCTTTGGTTTTAAACTTTTCAAGAATAGATTTTTTTTTTTTTTTTTTTTATTATTTTTTATTTTTTGTTTTTTTGTCAATAACGCATGTGTTAGGGTGTGTTTGTTTCATTAAGATGTTTTAGGTCTGAATCTGACTACCACATCTTACCAGTAAGAGGTAGCTAGAAAGTCTAAATCTAAACGAAATAATGTTGTTTGTTTTTTTATAATTGTCCGAATGATTTTAAGTGCTCGTTTCTGCAATTTATTTAACTAACTTATGTAGATATGAAACAAGACTTTTTATCATAAATATAACATAGTTAATAAACCATCAAATATATTATATTAACACGAGTCTTCAATCTCTTATCGAGTAAGAGGCAGTAAGACAAGTTCACCACCTCTTACTGAGTAAGATGTTATATGTCTAACTGTGTCTGACTCAAAAAAATAAAATAAACAAGCAAAACGTCTGACCACCTTTTACTAGTAAGAGTAATATTTTTTTTTTAAAAACAAACACACCCTTAATAAATAATCGGCTAGCCCTTTGATATAGACAAAACAATGTAAAGAATTAAAGTCATTGGTAGTCTAACTAGATATAGCATCAAATTATATACTAAGTTTGACATTTAGTGATACAAATTTGAAACAAAAAACTTAGTGTGATATAGTTTTTACTTATGTGAGGAGTTGTCGTGATACTCGCAGCTATATAGTGTTGACTAGTTGGTACTTCTTCCATCCCGAATTATTTGTTTACGATTTTTCACTTATACTAAATTAATTATTTATTATTAAAAACAGATAGAGTCGGGCGCCGTGCGCCGCGTTGCGGCGGGGCGCTGTACTTGGCAGTGATCTTAGCCTTAATTTACGTTTAAAAAAAAAAGACCCTTTTTGCAAAGACCCGCGAATTTTGAGGGTATTTTTCGCCAATTTTTTTGATTTTTTTTGGAAAAAAGGACTACTTTTGCAAAGAGGCGACAGATTCAGGGGTATTTTTGCCAATTTTTGAAACTTGATTTTGGGGAAAAAAAATTTTTTTTTGAAAAAGGACTACTTTCGCAAAGATGCGTCAACTTCAGGGGTATTTTTTGCCAATTTTCGAAACTTGATTTTGGGCTAGTGTTAAGCGGGCCGGGCCAAACCGGCCCGTTACTGTAGCGTGTACTGTAGACTCTACAGTGGCTTAACGATGTATCAGCCAATCAGAAGGCAAGGATCACACGCTATTTAATATATATATATAATAGATAGAGAAATTTTATCGGATTTATCATGTTACATATAATTGAAATAATTATTGAAAAGCAATACTCGTAATTAATTACGGAGTAGTTAGAATTAAAACTATTATTCTTCAAAAAGTAGAAAAAAAGTAGCAAGGATTATAATTTTTTAAAATGCGTGTCTTTTATCGCAAGATAATAATTTTGAAACGATACGAGTATTAAACAACCGATTAATATACTTATAGAAACGTTCTATAAATATCTACACAACTATTGTATACCCTTGAAAGCATTGAGATGAGATATGAAATTGCCCCTTGTCTTTATATACACTCGAATTTACCACCTTTTATTTGTATAGAAACGAATTTTTTAATACATGCACTGAACGAGTATTACACAAGAATTGCTTTTTAAAGCTAAGAATTTGTAACTTTTACTAATATTATTTTTATTGCTTCCATTTTATATTTTATCAAAATACAATTTACATGGTAGTTGAAATCAAACGAGCAACAAGCTGTGCCGCTAGCCCTTTTTGGATTGCAAAACTAACTCTTTTGAAAACTACATTCGCGGATCTATGTGTCATAACATTACTGTTCATAACTCGTTGGACTCTGTTGAGTAGTTCCACCGCCTCAGGTGCAAGGAAACCAAATATATCAAACGCGAAAGGAATGAACACGTGTTGATTTTCAATGCATGCTTTCTCGTGTTTTGTCACTTTGGACAAGACGGCTTTCAAAGCGGCATGTCCTGCTGTAAAACCCCGACTACTCAACCCCACGAGAGGAGAAACCCCGGTCAGATCCACACAACCATGTTTTTCCCCAACCCATCCAAAAACCAAAATGTCATCCGGTCTCAATGTAGATCTTCCATCCAACGGGTCCGTCGAAAAGTTCACAGGCGCTTCTTTCTTGGCGGAGATCCCGGCATGCCTACATACATAAAAAAGGACGTCTCTAACAAAATCATGTCTGTACTTGAAGCCTGGGAGCTCTTTACAATGAACCGCATGTTCCCCAAAGGAATCCAAACATGCCTTGCGACAAACAGGGCATATCTCATCAACCGGATATAACTCTTAATTTTTTGTTACACAGGTTTTAGAATTAACCTGTTTATAACTCTTAATTTTTTGTTACACAGCGATTTAAAATGGTTTTACATAATCACGTGTGATTAATTTGAGTTCAATAAACTTGCTACAATTTGATGTTTAAAAGTTTAGGATAACGGTAAAATATGAAAATTAACATAATCAGTAATAATGATCAACAGTCTCTCAAGCGAAACTCATTTACTTGACATCATAAAACCACTTTTATTCCTAGGGCTGTAAACGAACTGAACGTTCAATGAACATTTCATGAACCGTTCGGTAAAAAGTTCGTTTATGTTCGTTTATTTATTAAATGAACGAACATTAACAATATTTTACGTTCGTTTAGTTAAATGAACGAACATGAACAAATGTCGCGTCCATTCATTTATGTTCGTGAACGTCCGATTATGTGTTCGTTAACGTTCGTTTACATTAATATATTTATTTATGTTCGTATATCATATCTTTTTATTGTACAATTAAAAAATAGGTTTGTTTAGACAAAACAACACTCATAAAACAATATATTTTGCATAATTTAATAAAGAGTATGTTTGTTTGTCTATTTTCATTTATCTTCGATCGTTTATGTTCGGTTAGCGTTCGTGTAGTTTCTTAATGAACGAACATGAACAACTCATTTTTTTAATAAACGAACATGAACAAGAAAATTCGTCCGTTTAAACGTTCGTGTTCGTTTATTTGTCCGCTTAAAATTAAACGAACGAACATAAACAAGGATCCGTTCGTATTTGCCCGGTTCATTTACAGCCGTATTTATTCCATAATTGAAAAGCTAGCTAGTCATATTTGAAAAGCTTGTTGTTCATTTAAACCCTCTATGAACTATAAATAAGGAATATTATCATGCATATTTCCTCAAAAATGATCTTAAGCTTCAATATACAAATGAAAAGCTACGTTGATACGTTTGCGCGCATTAACCAAAATATTGTTAACGATGGCAGAAGTTCAAAGGGGAAGGTGTGCAAGCTAAGTGTCGATCGTCACTAGAATTAAGCTAATTGGTTGTTCATGATCTTATACTTACAACCCTACCATTTCATTCAATTCAATTCATCCTTTAACAAATCCATTATGGATTACATTCGTACCACACACCCTAGTTCATACGTAGCTCGATTTATATTCACACTCATTGTCTTCTTTGCTTCTTCTTCGACCTCCGAAAAAGGTACTTAACCTAATTATCATATATATTCACTAAACCTCTTACATGTTTAATGTTTTCACATTTCGTAAGCTAATCACTTTTTTCATTTGCAGCTCCATATACCACATTTGCCAAAGATGCAACCAAAGCACCCGAGGTGACATCCTACGATTACATCATAGTTGGGGGTGGAACTTCTGGCTGTGCATTGGCAGCCACACTTTCACAAGGCGCAAAAGTATTAGTACTCGAAAGAGGTGACTTGCCATATGGTATCCCCTCCATCAACACCATAAATGGATTTTTTGAAACACTAGCGAACCTTGATCCTACCTCTCCTTCTCAAACCTTCGTGTCCACAGATGGAGTGGTTAACCATAGGGCCCGCGTTCTGGGTGGTGGTTCTGCAATTAACGCGGGTTTTTTCACTAAGGCGGAACCTGACTTTATTGAAAAAGCAAGGTTGGACCCAAAACTTGTGAGGGAATCTTATCAGTGGGTTGCAAAGAAATTGGAATTTGAGCCGAAAGTGTTGGCATGGCCGGAAGCGGTGAGAGACGGCTTATTAGAAGCCGGCGTGTTGCCAAATAATGGTTTTACATTAGAGCATTTATATGGGACTAAAATTGGCGGCAGTATTTTTGATCAGACCGGGAGAAGACACACGGCTGCCGATTTGCTAGAGTATGCTGACCCAAGCAATATTACGGTTTACTTGAATGCAACTGTGCACCGAATATTATTCAAAGCCGATGGTAACTACGTTTATTTCTTCATTTGTCAGTATAGAAAGTACTAACTGTGTTGTAGTAACCAAAATGTTACGTCCTCCCAATCTCTCTCTATATATAAGACACTTAGACACAACATCACATATTTTTGTACGCCAAATGGTCATTAAAGGTATTGTATCTAGTTACTTTTTTTATTGCCTTTCAAAAAAAATATGTAACTTTACAGAACCAAAAGCTATAGGAGTGTTGTACAAGGATAAGAAAGGGAAAGAGCACACGGCAGTTTTAAACGAAGGGTCATTGCAGAACGAAGTTATATTAACGGCTGGAACACTTGGTAGCCCACAGTTATTGATGTTGAGCGGTATCGGGCCTTCTGAACAACTAACCGCCTATGATATCAAAGTTGTTTTGCACCAGCCCATGGTTGGACAAGGCCTGTCTGATAACCCATTGAATGTAGTAATCGTACCTACAACCCAACCCATAGAGTTTTCACTTGTAGAGGTTGTGGGGATTACCCGGTTTGGAAGTTATATTGAATCCCTTAGCACCCATATTAACTTGACATTGCTCCGTAAATATGGTTCTCAATTTGCACACTTTGTTAACAAGGTTTGTAGCAATACTTTCTAACCACATTATTTGCATGATTACAAATTATTTTCATTTTTAGCAGTTGAAGTGGCACAATTTAACAAGTTAATTACTTTATTCCAGACTCCAAATATTGACGAGCATAGCTGGAACCTGGATCTATCAAGACTTAATGCCGGAATAATCGGTGAAAAGGTGACGGGTCCGCTCTCTTTGGGTGTTCTTGAGCTTGAGACAGTAAATCCAGAAGATAATCCCAAAGTCACGTTTAACTACTTTAAAGACCCTCGAGACCTACAAACATGTGTTCAGGGCATGGAAACCATTATAAATGTGTTAGAATCAACAGCACTATCAAAATTCCGTGATCCTTTTTTGTCGGTTAATGAGTTGTTGGCTTTGGTGGTCGATCTACCTCTCAATTTAAGACCTAGACATATCAATGCACCGTTTGACCTAGAGCAATATTGCAAAGATACCGTGATGACTATATGGCATTACCATGGAGGGTGTCAAATTGGTAGTGTTGTTGATTATAACTATAAAGTTCTTGGTGTTGGTGCATTACGTGTCATCGATAGTTCAACGTTGCTCAGTTCACCAGGAACAAATCCTCAAGCTACTATGATGATGCTCGGAAGGTAAACGACTACTATGCATTATTGTCTTAGAAGAGTATATCGAAGACTTAACATGTATTCTTACAAGTTATAATCATTTTGTCAATTTCAGGTACATGGGTGTAAAAATGCTGGAAGAAAGGATGGCATTTTGAAAGATATAGGAGACGTGCTCGGGAAAATATATGTTTTCTTATAAACTTGTATTATCTAATGTTAACAAGAAAATGTTTTCCACACAAATAGATATATAGATATATAAAACAAGTAAATTAACTCGACCGATTTTAATCGTCGACGTAGAAAATAATGCATGGACATATATACTTTACTCGTTATATATACTTCTTGACTTCTTGTGGAGATCATACTTAATCGTTTGAGTTTTTTTTCTTAATTGTTTATGTTTTACTACAACACCTACTTACCGGCCAATGGCGTGTAACTCAACTCGTAATGTGCGGAGTATCTTTGCCATCTTAACAAGCGCAAGGTCAAAGGTTTAATCCATTGTCACATAGAGCGTGGTTCGCTTCAGTACGAGATCATGGAACAGGATCGCGGTTCGCTAGGTCTTTGAAATTTAGTATGAGACGGAATAGGCTCATTTTGGTTCGCTCTGATTTGATGTACCATATAATTTGATATGGTGTACCCAATTTGATACGATGTACAATAGTTTTGCGACTGTAATCATATAATTTGATATTGGTGTAGGATCGCGGTTCGCTAGGTCTTTGAAATTTAGTATGAGACGGGATAGGCTCATTTTGGTTCGCTCTGATTTGATGTACCATATAATTTGATATGGTGTACCCAATTTGATACGATGTACCATAGTTTTGCGACTGTAATCGGTTTCAAGTGATAAACCCTAAAATGGAAGCAAACCATGCGAAATCAAAACCAGTTACATTCCGTTTAGTTGTTGATTCTTGAATTAACCACTTCAGATATTGGTGCCCTATATTTATCAATTTTAAATGTTATCGGATACACATCGTTGTTGTCAAAAGTGAGAACATGCACTTTAGATGTATCATCTGTTCTCGCTCATGAGATCCACAAGGATACTCCCTATAGTTTAGGCTTGGCGATAAGTTTTATCGGTTTAGTTTGATAATGATAATAGTATTGTTGTGATTCTCATATACACATAGTAATTTTCAGTGTTGTGCAATTAGTATCACATTGCACATAAATATGGGTTTTGCTAAACAATACCCACTGAACAATATTTAATATAAATATAAAAGAAAACTTGGACTTTGTTAAATAAAAAATGTCATATATTTAAGTTAATTTTTATGTTCATTTATTGTACATTAAATGTATAATTACTTTAAATATAGAAAGAACAGATTGTTTAATGCACCTTAAGCATTGCCCAGTGGGCACTATTTATCAAAACCCAAGTTATAATCATAATATGTACGCTATTAAATATTAATGTCAATACCATATCATAACCAATAAATGAAAGCATCGTTAACAAAATACTCACATTGTAGAAAACATACACCAAGAATTATCTAATAGTCTGCAAGACAAATAAATCTCTTAGTTTCGAGGCTAGTTAGCGTTCTATTAATAGCATTAATTTCCAGTCTTTTAAACAATTACTCCGTATGAGAATTAGAAAAATGGTGAGGAACTTATACACCAAACAAAGCAATCAAAAAGTCTTTTATCAATAAAACTAATCTCGAAATTTAGTATATATAGGATTGAAAAAACTTCATTGAACATGTCAAGCCAACTCTTATGAAACTGTCAAAGACAGGTGTTCTTGTCGCATCGGTTAAGTTGAAAATAGCGAGCTAGATAAATTCATGCCAACTGTAAGTAGACACAAGTTATCTGGCATGAAGATATCTTCACTTAACACTACAACAAAACTTAGGACGGGCGACCAACTTTTGGCGGGGACACATTTGTCCTCGCTAAAAGTCACTAAACGACAAAGATTTCGCTGACATGGCACACCCAAACTAGGAAAATCCAACATAACTTTTTGGCGGAAATATGTTCCCGCCAAAAGTTTACCAAAGTTTGACCAAATTTTCTTATTCTCCCTCTCTGGCTAATTGTTTTTGCGTTTTTTCCCACCAACCCTTTTAGCGGGGACATGTCCCTCCGAAAGTGTATGAATAGATTTTGATCTTTTGGCGCGGATATGTCCTCGCCGAAAATAGGATATTTAAAAATTATTTATTTTATTTATAAATGATTTAAATAAATTAAAAATCATTTAAATTTATTAAAAATTATTTAAATTAATTAAAAACTATTTAAACTAATTATAAATAATTTTAAAATGATTTAAATTAAAAATATCACTTTCCAATAAACAACATAGCCACTTAGATTAAACAATATACCACTTAGATTAATGATCTTAAAAACCGAACTCATTTTAATTCTATTCGTCAAAACGAAGAGTGTTAAACCCTATAAAGTCATGCTACTTCTTATTTCCTAAGTTTTGCCAATTCAATAGGATTGATGGAACACATATACTTCATAAGCATTGTTGTTGCACTGCGTTGCGTGATGTAAACCAACAAAGAAGTAAAATACATACGAAGTACATTACAAATCGATAAACGTTCAAATATTAAAAGCATAAGAAAGCAAACCTTTTATTTAAAACACGCATGGGTTCTCAGAAACATTTCATACAGACTCAAACGAAACAACTTGACAAGCATAAGAAAACAAAGTTTGCAACACAGGAATTACTCCAGAACAAACAACGAGTCCCAAAGTAAACGCTCCCATACGAATTACTCCAAATCAAGTTTTTCCAGGTCATTATAAAGGTCGTGAAATCGTCCCTGCCTAAAGCTTCAGCGACTAGGTGTTAGCGAGGACCTTTTGGCGAGGATATTGGCGTATGTGTCCGGACGGCATATCTTGTCCGGCCGTCCGAACAACATGACGCCCTCCGGATGAAGACCGAAAAGCACCTGACTCGCCCGGCTAGGGTGACCTCAAGCAATAGGACAAGTGGCATCAGCTTTTGGACAGATGGCAGCAGCAGACACCGCCGCCGCCGCGCCCGAGATTTACGGGATTGTGTCTGCGACACATACCGGAAACCGGCGCCGCATTTCAGGTACCAGGCTGGGTAGTATAATACCCAGCTCATTTACTACTCTCAACGAACTTTACCTTTTGGCATTTACTCTCAATTACTGTTTAAAGCCTTTCGGATTACCCTATACTTATCCTCACGCCGGAGCTTGGTCCTGGGAACAACACCCGGGGCGAGCCTAACGTGAGTGTCTCTTGTGTGTAGGTACTTCGGACCTCAGAAAGACCTTATCGGAAGACTTGACTCCACATCGAAGGAGTTGCAGGTTTTTACTTCAACAAATTGGCGCCGTCCTGGGACTACTGTTCAATCTACCCGAAGTTCAGAATGGTTGTCCTACCCCAACTACCCCTGTCGAAATGCAGGGGGACTGAAGGATCCGGAGGGGGAGGTCAAGACCCTCCGGATACCCGACCGTTATTCAGGTCATAAAATCGGCCTCAAAGAGTTACTTAAGAACAGGCAACCGCGACCTGATAAACCTTACTTGTTAAACTTTGAAGATGATTTAGTGGATACGGAAGATGAGTATATTGAAAGACGCAGTATGACAAGGGGAAAACAGTGGTGGACGATTTGAGCAAACCATTAAAAGAGTAATAAAAGTCCATTTACGCGAAGGATTATAGAGTTCTAGATCCTAAACATAAAATACCAACGAACCTCAATTGTATGATGGGACGAACGACCAGACGATCACATTAACCGTTTCACAGGAGCGGGAAATCACGAAGAATAGCCAATGCCCGTATGGTGCCGAATGTTTCAACAGACCTTGGACGGGAAGGCTAGAGGGTGGTTCGACAAACTACCGACCGGAAGTATCGATGGTTGGGACGAACCCAGAGAAATTCCTGAACAGTTCAGTATGCTAAGGGTATGTGTCAAAGACCTTACGGAGATCAAACAAGATTCTATAGGAAGGCCAATGAGAGCCTCCCGGACTTTAAAGAGCGATGGGTAAGTGAGGCGAACTATTTTCCAGACCCCCGGAGATATGCAGATCTCTCCTTTATGAACGGCCACCTGCCCGGAATTGGCAAAAAAGTTCTCAGATAAGATTCCTAAAACATCGACGAGATGTTGGAAAGGTTCAATGATTTTATTCGTTCGGAGGAAGCCTTCCAGAGTACTGAACTGCCGAAAGGGGAAAAAGCAGATGCTCATAAAGAATACCGTCCGAACCCATATAACAATAGGAATGACCACAATGCCCCGAAGGCCCCTTTTGGAGGGGATCGCCGCCGGAACAACCCCAGGAATGAGTTCAGACCCCGTAGAAATGACCACTACGCTCCTTACGTTCCCACAAGGAACGACAATGTCGGTAGAACTGATACCCGCCGCAATGACATTCACCGGTATGACACCAGACCGATAGATTTGAATTCTCTGACGAAGGCTCCAAAAGAGATCCTCGCCACGAACATCAGTATAATTACCACAACCCCCTCCTTTGAAAGGAAAGCCTCTCAAAGAAAATTTGGACAGGTATTGTGACTACCACGGTGAGAAGGGGCATCTCACCAATGATTGTTAGCATCTTAAAGAGCAGATAAGAATATCATTAGAAACGGGAAAGTTGGACCATCTATTGAAAGATGTTAGGCAGAGGGGAAGGGCACCTCAAGGAGGAGATAACCATACAAATAAGGGAAAATCATTAATATGATCCGAAGTCCAGTACCGCAGGAAAACGGAAAATGGCAGACGCAGAGAGGAGTGGATGAACGCCCCAATCAGTTTCCCACTTATCCTCCGGAGGATATGTCGGATGAGCCTTTAATAGTTGAGGCCGAGTGGAAGTTACGTTGTACAAAGGATTATGTGGACAAGGCGCTTCGGTGAAGTGATGTACGATTTTGAACCATAGGCCTCGCCAAATCCCGGCTGAAAAACCAACACGCCTTGATAGGATTCGCGGGGAGTCCGTCAAGCCATTGGGAAGGATAGAACTGGAAGTTTGTTTTGGAAATCAAGGTTTGTTCCAAAAAACTGTGATGGAATTCGCTGTGGTAAGATCTCCCTCCCCGTACAACATCATACTAGGACGCTCCGGACTAAAAAAGCTACGAGCCGTACCCTCAACCATCCACTCGATGATAAAATTCCCCACTCCAAGAGGCGTAGCAACATTGATCGCTCAGTCATTAATTATTCCAGAATGCCGCAAATTGGGAGAAAAGCGAATGATAGAGAGAGAGGCAGGTAATGAATCTCGAAATGTCGAGATGACAGGGGAATTAACCGGGAAGACAGGAGAGGTAACGGCACATCCGGCCTACCCAGACCAATTGGTAACCATCGAAGGAAGATTTGGAAGGTATTTCGAGGCCCTTTCGACAAAAGTCATCACGGACCAACCACAGGACAAGGCGGAAGCATCCGGGAGACTAGCTAAGTATACTGGAGAACCATGGCCTTACAACATTGCGCGCACATCACGGAACCTGCTACAGAAACGAGGGTTCACACCGAGTCATTCAAGGTAAGAATAAAAGTTCAGGTAACTCTGTTAAAACAAAATGTCATTAGAATATACCGCTATTTCATCCCTATCAATACTTGTTTTTACTATGGGCTAACGAAAGAAACAAAAATACCTTCACAATCAAAGGTCGGTGATTTCATGTGCCGGAGGGACGGAGCGAGCAGGAGAAAATCAAGGAAAGCTAGGACCCGACGGGGAGGATCCTACCGGGTCGTGAAAACCTACCAAACCGGATCATACAAATTGTAGACGATGGAGGAAAAGGAAGCACCACGAGCGTGGCATGCCATCAACTTTAGAAAGTGTTTTTTGTAAATGTCTGGTTTATATTATCTAATGTAATGTCCGAAAGGATTTAGTATTGACTATATGAATGACAAATGCAGCTATCCCACAGTCAAGGGGAAGCAGTTTTCTCTACATATCATGTTCTTGCAGTACGTGTCACATTCTGAACATAAGTCAAAAATGATCCCTCCGGTAGGCTCACGACCTCCGGAGATCAGTGGTCAATGTTCAAAGATGGTTCATACCCAAAAAGGGGTTGCCATATCACTAAGGCAAAAAGGCCGAGCGGCGTATGTCGCCTAAATGGTTCATACCCAAAAAGGGTTGCCATATCTATAAGTAAGCCAAAAAGGCCGAACGGCGTATGTCGCCTAGAATGGTTCATACCCAAAAAGGGTTGCCATATCTACAAGTAAGCCAAAAAGGCCGAATGGCGTATGTCGCCCTCAAACATAACAGCTTGTACCTCCGGAGCTATGTAAATAGTGAAGGTAATAAAAAACAAGTGTTGTTGTACGTTTGGAATCGAAACTGAAATCAAACACTAGCTTGTACCTCCGGAGCTATGTAAGTAGCGACGGTAATAAAAAACAAGTGTTTGGTATACGTTTGTGATCAAAATATAAATGATATATAATGGCACTTCATAAGCAATAATGATTATGGCGGAGAAGTTATGTTTTATCTACGCAGGAAACAAAGGGATGATGGAAAGGACATGTATGACTTTCGGCTTCAGGCTAAAGCCAACAATGCAGTCCGTAACCATTCGGAAGCAATTACGCAAAATATAAATACAAGAACAAGAAAGAATTTTTTATAGCATCATCGACTATGTCAAACGTATGTGATCTGATAGACACGATCCGTCCGGACATCAAGTTGGAAAACCCGGATAGAAGACCCAGTTGGAATGCCCTGATGAAAGGTTTGTTCGAGCGGCGTATAACACCCAAAGACGATTGGCACCCAAAAAGGGGTGCCGCGCAACTAAGACAAAATCCCGAATTGCGCATGACGCCCGGAATTGGCTCGCGCCCAAAAAGGGCCAAGACCACGAGGCCGAAGGACCATATAGCCGCAAGTCGCTGTAGGGCGCAAAACAAAGCGGCCTTGTCAGTTTGAGGAGTGAGTCATTTCGGAGTGAAAATAATATGATTGTATATATATATAACAGGAGGCGTTACACGTAGATAATGCCACATAAATGCCACCTCAATGCCACATAATCATAAACTATGCCACTTGGCATTTCTTGGCTAAAAACGAATTTCGTAAATGTTTAAAAATTTGGTCATTTGCAGGATTTGAACCAGGGTCTTTACATCCACAAGCAAGCACTTCAACCATTGGACTAGGTTGGATTTTGTGATAGACATTTGAAAACAATAATGACATTCTTAAATTGATATCTTATAATAGCACCTCAATGCCAATACATATCTTTTCCTTAAATTTAGTTCCACAATATATCCCACTACTAGAAAAAAGGCTATTCTTGACTCCAAATGCGAGTCAAGAAGAGGCTTTATGACGCGCAAATGCGAGTCAAGGATGGACCCGTCATAAAGCTTCATGACTCGCATTTGTGTGTCATCCCTCTATGACGCGCATTTATGACCCACGTTTTATGACTCTCCTTTTTGCGAGTCATAACTTAATTTTTTTTTTAAATTAATTTTTTTCAGTTCCTAAATTTTTATTAAATGACAATTAAAAACCTAATAATACAAAATTAAAAACACAAATATCTAAATAACGCATTTCATATATATATATATATATATATATATATATATATATATATATATATATCAAAATGTAGAAAAGATAAAACATGATAACACCAACTCTTCCCTTTTTATTGATGATAATTGAAGAACATATTACAAGGAAATAATAGAGTTGGATGATCCAACCTCACTGAGTAGAAAGTATACTCAGAGATGATAAACTTGGATACTTTACAAGGAGCTAATTAAGCAGACTATATACAGAGGAAAGGGAATATAGCCGTTGGCTATCTCTGCCAGGCACACATACAAAGGAGAAGACCCATGTGTCTTGACATCAACAATAAATGGTAACGACCAACAGCAGGTGGATAGCCAAAACTCTCGACACTTCTTCTTGAGAACAGTGAGTCCAACCTTTGAGCTTTTTGAAGCTTGAATGATATGAACATCAAAAGGCTAGCTATGACTTTAGTCGCTGCCCTCCTTTTTCTTCAAAAAAAAAATCTGTCACACAAAATAAAATGATAAAGAACACTTTTGGTGCTGCTGTGGATCCAGCAGCTATACACCCCTTTTGGGGCTGCTATACACAAAACCAAATGCACCCTACTGGTGCAGAAAGCCAGCACACAAACACATGTAAACCTGGGTCATGAAAGGCAACAACAGAAGCATCAAAGACCTCATAAAAAGCACAAAACACAGCAACATAAATAGCATAAAAAACAGCAAGCCAAACACCAGTATACATGCTGATTTTCAGCAGCAAAAAAAGCCCCATTTAGGGCAGATTTGCAGCAGATAAACACACAGAACGCACCCCATTTAGGGGCTGCAAATAAGCAAACAAATGCCCCTCCTGCTGTTGTAAAATCAGCAGCAATATACCCCTTTTAGGGCTGAAAGAAAACAGCATACAACATGTTCTTTAAGTGCAGAAAAAAAGCATTTAAACATGGCCTTTTTTTGGTCCGTTTTGCAGCAACCAAACACCCTCGTTGGGCTGGTTTTTTGCAGCCCACAACACCCCTCGTTGGGGGCTGTGTTTCAGCAATTAAACACCCCATTTGGGGCTGTCAGAGATGGGTCGAACAACCGAAACCAAGCGCCCCTTGCGGGCTGTCTTGGTGGATCAAATACCAAGCCACACGCACCCTTTTAGGTGGCTGTGGTGAAGGCCTAAGCAAACAGGTCAAATCAAGCGCATCTTTAGGTTGGGCTGCTGTGACAACAACATCCAAAACCTCTTGGGTGTTCTCTCTTGTGACCGAGCATAAACCAAACAACAACAAACAAGTTTAACAAGCAGCAGATATAGCAACAAGAAGGAACAAACACAAAAAAAAAACAAGTAATAGCAAGTAAGGAGCAGATAGCCACAGAGACAAACAACAACACAGCCAAATAATGAGTAAATACCAGGCTGCAAAATGGGAAATTCAAACATGCAGACGAACAGTAATAAGCCAATTCGACCCATTTTAACCCATAAGTCAAACATCACTTTATCTACTGATTTGGAAACATTAGACTAGGAATAAACAAAATAGGAACACAAGCAACTGAATAAGCCACAGAATAAGCTATAACCTCAAATAGATAAGCACAAAAGAGTAGTAAAGAGTCTAAAAAATTAAGCTTTTTTTTTTTTTTTTTTTTTTTTTTTTTGGAATTCTTGTTCTGTTGGAGTGCGGCGAGTGTACCAAAATACAAACTTGTTCTGTTGGAGTAAAACCATAAGCACAATCAGAGATAGTGTGATGTAAGCTTTATATGATTTGAACAAGCCTATATGATATTCACCACCATTATACATATCAGTAGTGCAACACAGTTAACAAGTTCAATCCAAACGGAAGATTACCGCATCCTTAATACATCTGAGTTAGTCTGTGTACTAAAAGTTTAAGCAGGCCTGTCAATGTCAATGTTTAGTGATATGATTGACTTGCACATATAAAACTTTTTCGAACTACAAGCTCATACAGATACAAACATAAAACTTCAAGGCTGATGACATATGTCTCTGAATACTAAATTAACCACAAGACATACAAAAATGATATTAATA
Source organism: Artemisia tridentata subsp. tridentata (assembly GCA_021014915.2). Classification (NCBI taxonomy): domain Eukaryota; kingdom Viridiplantae; phylum Streptophyta; class Magnoliopsida; order Asterales; family Asteraceae; genus Artemisia; species Artemisia tridentata. Next base: position 366,179,724 of record CP139503.1, on the reverse strand, counting down.
AAAATACTCAAATACACTACTAGCATAAGCATACAAATAATCCCAAGTTCAAACCGACACACTATTAAAACAAAACGCAGTCCAAATTCCAACCTGTGAACAAATAAGCCACGAACTGAAACCAAATTGGGTCTAACCCGACCCGTTTTCAAATCAATAACACAAACACCCTATAAAATTTAGTACCACACGAAGTCAAGTTAAATCTTGGTTTAAAAGTGTTTTTAATTAGATTTTTAATCCACGAAAACTTATAAATTGATTTACATTCGATTTTTTTTAATAATAAAGAAAAAAAATTAAAAAAAAATAACAGAACGAGATTAGGGTTCCATCTTACCAAAGAAATGAAGAGGAGGAGAGAATAAGGCGGCGGCTGTGGTGGATTAGTCGAAACATAACCCAAAAACCACGAACCAAAACAATATTCACGATCTAAAACCGTCTTGTATCTTCTTGACCTAGCAAGGACAAGTGGCAGTGAAGCAAGGTGGCGGCGGCGGTGCCCTGGTGGTCACGACAGTGAAGTGGTGGTGGCTGTGAAGGGAGAGAGAGAGGAGGCGTGTTATATTTTTAGGGTTGGGCTTATGTGAAAATGTTTAGAGGGAGGTTTGATTTTTGGGGAAATTTAGGGCGGGATAAATGAAAATGTTTAGAGGGAGGTTTGATTTTTGTTAAGTGTAGTCCGTGTTTCTTAAAAAATTTGAGATATGACACGAATTTTATGACACACAAAAATGCCTGTCGTCTATCCTTCAGATTTTACAATTTATGACAGTTTTTTTAATGACTTACAATTTTGCGCGTCATCTTTTAGCGTGCGTCATAAAAAGCGAGTCAAGGATAGCCCTTTTTCTAGTAGTGTCCCTAATCACGTATGAAAAAAGATACAGCTAGCGGATATTCTTATATCAACTAAAATTCCGTCACACGAATATCATGACTATGAAATAAATGCAAAAAAGTTATCCGACATTTCTGATGCAACGAGGTATACACACATACTTATACCTCCTACTTTTCCTAAATAAATGTCCATATTATGATATCACAACTAAACGACTATTGAATTTTATATTACACATGTATTGAAAAGCAGTATGTAATATAATGCTGGTAGTATTAATAAGTGTCATTACGCTCTGCTAATATATTTAAATGGGGGTGAGTCCAAAGCTAAATTTGATGTGAACGGTTCACATGAGTGTTTTTTTACTGCTAAATGAACTTTTCTATTATGTTTTTGTATATTTTTTAACTGTAACCTTTGTAATCAAAATAGTGCAAATGCAATGAACACAACAAAGCGCATACCAAATTTGCATACATTACTTTGTAAAAATTATATTTACATTTAGTTGAAGAGTTGTGAATATTTAGTAGAGTAGAGAATGCTATAATTAATGACATGAACTCTTCATATTTGCAGTCATATTTGGATACTGTCCTGATCAGCGATGACAAGAACAATGGGAAATGACGGCCCGAGCACAAAACAGATTCAACTTTGCTAAATTGCTAAAACAAGTATTCAATACAACACGGCATGTTATATATTAAAAAAAAAAGAAAATATTTAAGAATAAAATTAAAATTTTTTACCTTAGGCATTGTAGGTAGATCTTTCTGTTCCCATTTTGGCTGGAAACCAAGTCAAATAAACCCAATTCCCATCTTTTCAGCAACAGCTCACCACGATGACACTCTTGGTCTGCACTAAACAGTAATACATTTATGTATTACTATTTTTTTTTCTATATACCTGATCAACAACGAAGGGATGCACTTACTAAAGACCATGCAAAACATCTCGCTTCAATGCCAAAGCTCGATTTTTTTTTATGACCATTTCGACTTTGAAGAGAGTGATAGACACCGATGATTGTTAGAGTTTAATGTATAATTATTAATATATGTATATCCGGTTTCGAACCCATTAATTATTATATATATATATATATATATATATATATATATATATATATATATATATATATATATCTTTAATGCATGTCTCTTTAGTGTGATTTTTTTAGTATTGAGTTTTAGTTACTTGAACGGCTTTATGTATAATTACGCTATTTTTATGATGTTTGGTAATGTTGTAGTAAGGGGTTTTTGGATACTGTTGCAGCCCGCAACAGGGGTTGTTTGGATATTACTAAAACTAAGAATATTTACTACTCTTTGTTTTATGAATGCCCACATCTACGTGATATAAGTATTTATGGTGTGTGATATAATGGAACATTTTATCTTTTGTTAGTTTTGCTCAGTGCTCTAATTTGTGGTCAATTGACAGTCTAAAGTGACATTTCACTGAAACAAATATTAATACGAATTGGAAGTTCTTGATTTCATCAGAGGGTGTGTTTGGGATTGCTTTGTGAAAGTGTCTTATATATTGTATACATTGCTTATTAAAGTGCTAATGATACTTACTACAATTAAAGTGCTAATGCTAATTTTGATGAGCATTATCACCCGAAAGTGTTTTAACTATGAGTAAAAGTAATGACTCAATCACTACCTTCATTGACATCAACTAAAACTCTTAAAGAAACATAGGTTAATGATCTATATATATCACATTAGATGATCAATTTCATATAAGTTTCAACAAAAGTACTTACAGGTCACAATGACGCATCAAAATGAGCAAATGAGCAATTTTGGTAAGCAATCCCAAACACCCCATATGGTCTAAAGATTGCAGCTTTTTGAAATTTTTCTTGTTGTTTATTTGGTCCTGTGGGATAGGAGTGTAAGTATTTCAAGTTGGTTTATACATGTAACTCATTGACTCATTGTGCAGTTTAGTAACTGCGGTTCACTTGAGCAGCAAAGATTTGCTAGAAACAAACTTTGGAGTGTCGATGAAGCTCCTCCACCACTTCCTGCTCTATCTTCAAAAGGGAGTTCGTTTATTGATTTGCTACTGAAACCATCTGAAGAATACCTCAAGATTTGGTCTCACAGGTTATAATTTATTTTCTGTGTTTGTGAACCATTTGTGATATCATTTTGGACTACAATCCCTTTTTTTATTGACACCTGTGGCTGATTGAGATCCCTTTTTTCAATTTTGAGCTTCGTCTTAGAGTCTTCCACCTGACGTTAAACCGAGGGACAAAAAACAAGACGATAGAAGTGAATATATCGTAAGTGATGTATATAAGGGTTAATATCAACTACTCTTTTTTGGACCTTATAAGCTTATAAGCTCGACTTGATAAGCTGATAATCCACAAACGTGGACTTATGAGCTTTTTCAAGCTCGAATAAGCCCATATGCCTGGAAACTAAGCTAATCCGAACACCCATTTACTATAATATATCATCCAATTATGTTGAAATTAACGTTTTCCAATCTCATAATTGAATTTTGTTTGGACCTATTTTGCGACTTCTTAATTCATCAGTAACACCAACATTTTCTCATTATGTCAACGGTGTTGCCTTATCCTCCATCTCTAATTCAGTTAGCATACCAAGTGAAGTAAAACCATTATACATGGATGGAGCCTCTGCTGTATACACCATGATGGAGTTGAGGAAGAAGCTGTTTCTAGCCTGTGGACTGTTGTCATGATGTGTGTTATAGCTCTACTAAACGGTTTGCACTCTCATCACAAGATTTGAAATATGAGTTTTAAGCCAACGAAAGCTCCTGCAGAGGATGTAGGTGAAAATAATACTGACTTTCTGCAGTCTGTTGCAAGCCAACGAAAGCTCCTGCAGAGGATGTAGGTGACAATAATACTGACTTTCTGCAGTCTGTTGCAGCAGTTAAGTGGCACACGTAGAAAAACCAATCTAACAAATTCATCTACTCATGGTAAGTGAGCTTCATTATCAGGTCGTCTTAATTATGGATTAAGTTGAGTAGACACTTTTTTGTTATCCGGCTAAACAATTTGTTATTTAATGTAATTTTTACATTACATAAACATTTAGTAAAAATCTAAATCTTCATTAACTGGATTTAAGGGTTTCTATGCACTAAAATAGAGTTTGGGCGACATGATTTTTCTTCCTTATTTTTCTCATTAATTCATCTTTGTATCGGAATATTAGAAGTGTTGTAGGCAGATCCTTATGATTCAGATGATGAGGCTTTATAGTTGATGATACGGATGTTGAACTTCAAGATGACGACTTCATCACTAAAGAGACTGAAGATAGCGAGTCAGATGATGAGGCAGATCCTTATGATTCAATTTGTGCCTTATGTGCTACCTCATCCATTGCGGCGTAGCTTTAATAGCAAGACATTGATCAAGAATTGCAAAGACGCATGTTACATAAGTAAGTTTATTCAACATTGGCACCATAGAGGCATAGATCTTAACATAAACTATGCTAATTGAAAGCAAGTTTCCGTTTGAACATATGACTTGAGCATTTCAATAGCTAATATTCTATAAATTATTAACTTTCTTTGTTTCAAGTTCTTAGAAAGTATAGGTTAACAAAAGCCATCAACAACCTACAAAAACGATATCATGTATGTTTTGCAGATTTCCTTTGCACATGTCACGTTTAAAGTCATTTATAGCAAAGTTTATTATAATGTCTGTAATGTTTCTGTGATCATTCTAAATTATCATGGGTTGAACCAATCCACTGAATTTATTATTGGTGTTGCAAGTATTGTTAGAGCTATAACTTCAGGTGCCATAGGTCCGGTGGCAGCAGCTGGACTAACTTCTATATAAAAAGAACTGCTTTCGCAAAAATTTATGACGCGGTCTTCATTCCTTTAAACTACATGCAACAACTACATAAATGAAAGATGGCTTTCATCATGATACGCAACTACAGCCATCGACGTACCAACTATTTCTTCAAACTGTCACACACAGCTACTACTTCACGTGCTGTTATGTATCATTAACCACGTATTAACATTCAATTGAACTGGGTTTTCTCTGTCTCGCCTCTCAATCAACAACAATATGCTACATCTATTGTCCAGAGACGATGATAAAGATGAAATCTTGATGACTAAATTGAGTGATTATGATTTGTGTTTAAAAATTTGAGGTTTGATGTTTCCCTATAGTACTAATTAGTTAAATGTGATTGGTGTTGGATACAATAACTGAAGAAGATGGCTGCTCAAGCTGGAAATAATTCTACTACAAGGTCGCCTCTGAAACATTGAGCTTATGAAATATAAGCTTAAATAAAAAAAAATGTTGGTTATACCTATAGCTTATTTTTTTGTTAACTTAAGTTTTTTAACGATATTTATAAGGCTTGCTCGCCCATTGAACGGGCTATGCTTTGATAATTCGTTCTAGCGTACCACTTTGAAACTTTTTTCTCTCATATTCAATAACCGTTTCTTTATTTTCATTCTTAATACATTCAATAAAAAATTTGGTATGTTTATATCTTATTTTTCATTAACTTATTTTTCCAAAACGACAATTATAAGTCATGCCCTCCCATCTTTGAAAATATGTATATATATATATATATATATATATACAGACACGATACATTTCATAACTGACGAAGCAACCATACGAACAAATATAAAGATAAACAAAAAGCATACGAATCGTCCAAATCACAAGTTATTACATTCATCCGAATCATGTCAATTGTTTCCAAACCTAGTCCAACGGCCCGAAGGCCTTACATCTTCCAAATAACTTTTTAAAGTAACAAGATTAAAAAAGCTTCACGAGAAATAAGAAGTAACCTTTACCCGTAGTCAAAATGGGGTTACCCAGATTTCAATAACGATCAAATCTTTTAAGGAGCCGATGCACCCTCTTCCGCTGTGGAGTCCTGGACATTGGCAGCTTGGATCTCAGGAGCCTCGGGAGTTGGTCCGGTAGCAGCTTCAGCTACCACAGTTTCGGCAGGCATGGATGGAACGGGATCAGGAAATATGTTCATTATATCATCAAGAGATTTAAGATAAGCACTGCTGATTTTCTTGATATAAGGATACTCCGCGGAGAAAAGTCCGTCGTACGAAGGTGAGAACTTTGTGTCAGCCTCCATATCCAGATCATCCACCTCGGGCAGAACCTTAGCCAAATCCTCCGGCGAGCGATCCAGCGAAACACCCTCTAAAAATCCAGATTGGGAGGACAGACTGAAGGGAACCGCCAAATGTTGTTTGTATTCATGGCTATTCAAAAGTCGACTGACCAACTCCGGAATGACCTCCTTCACTACCTCAAACCGCTCCATCTCCGTTTTGCACACTCTGGCGGCCAGGTCTTTCTTCTCCTAATGAAGCTCTGAGTTCTCCTTCTCCTCCTCACATAGCTTAACTTTGGTCTTATCCAACTCAGCTTCCAAAGCACTAATCTGCTCCGCAGAAACCTTTCTCTCCTCATCCACCAGCTTTTCCAACTCCGAGATACGGCCCATCAGCTCCGACTCTCTCACCATACAGTTAGTGTGCTCATGCCTCAGTTTCTTAAGCTCTTCCCCCTCTTGCCCAACACTCCCACATTGCTGATGGACCCGGTACAACTCACTGTGTTCATTGAGGAGGGATTTAAACTGGAACAGAAGGTCCGACTGAGCCGTGGCTCCCATGCCCATCAGCTTCCAGGCTCTCTGAGCAGCCTCCGTATCACCTAAGCTTTCCAAATATGACTCCTCCCGGGGGGTAGGCAGATTTAACATTAAGTCCCGACAGACTTTCCAATTGGTTAAACGGTCGTCCTTCCTGACCGACCACTCCGGCACAAACAATGCTTCCGGATCATCGTCACCCAAAACCTTTTTCTTGCCGCAACCAGAAGTTGCACCAAAAGAACTCCCTGAAAAATGAATGGACAACACGACAGTTACTACCATAATAAAATAAAAATAAAAATAAAAATAAAAATAAAAATAAAAATAAAAAAGAAAAAGAAAAAGAAAAGATGGAAGGAAAGGAAAATACACACGTAAACACGTTTGAAGGGCTTACCGGTGTTAGCAGCCCCAAACGAGAAGCCTGTGCCTCCTCACCCTCCGGCTGCTTCCTCGTCTCTTCCGTACGTAATGACCGGATGGGGGCACGAGCAAGAATAGGCTGCTCCGAAGAGTCTAGATCCACCACGTCAATATCCTCATTCGGCCTGCTTCCCTTGACCGGACGGACCACACCACTTCCCCCCTCTCCACGTTGGACGCGAAATCTGTCTTGCTGACCCTTCCTCCCTGCTGAGACTGAAGCGCCTGCCGGGCGGCAACTTGTTCTTGTTTCCTCCATTTGGCCTCTAGAACCTTCTCATCGGCCACCTCAACCCTCCTCTGTTCGGCTGTTTTCTCAGGAATATCAGTATTGGAAGGGGCCAGGGTGGTCACATGTAGCTCGTGGGACTGGCCCTCACGGTATTGATCCCCCTTTGCCATTGACGCACCCTTTCGGATTATTGGCTTGATCAAGTACTCGGACATCATTATAGCTGCCGAAAGTGAGAATGTAAGACAGTTAGAAATAAACATGCATAAATACATCAAAAAAAAAAAAAAAAAAAAAAAAAAAAAAAAAAAAAAAAAAAAAAAAAAAGAGCAAAGGCTGTAAGGCTATACCCTTTCTCTCGGCATCTTTAAGTGCCGCCCGGTAATCGGGATGGTCCCAATGAGAAGTAAGCCCAATGGCGTAGAGAAAACCTGGAGGAATTTGAATAAGATCGATCACATTCTTGGACAATCGATCGGCATCTTCAACGTTGAATTCCCCCTTCGAAAAGGGATCCGAGATGTCCGAATCATGATGCCTCCAGGGCATCGCAAAAGGAATGGCCCGCCTATCTATCAGAAAAAAATTATGTTTCCAACCTTTCAAACAAGTGAGAATCTCCCGGAAACAGACCTTTTTTTCCCGGCCGCCTCTCTTTTCGAAGGAAGACCAATTACCTTGCTTACTTAGCTTATAGAAAGCCCGAAATAGCGGAGTAGTGGGATTGATGTGCAAGCTTCGGCAGTATACCTCAAAAAGGGTCGCACGGTGCAAACCCAATGGAACCAGCTGAGAGAGATGAACTTTGTAATATCTGATAACATCCAACAAAAAGATAGAAAAAGGCACACTAAGGCCACCCTCATAAAAGTACTCCAAATACAAGCCAATAGAATCATCCGGTAACTCGTCCATTGTCATGCCCTGCGGAGGTAGCCTTGGGTGTAGGTCTTCGGGTATACCAAATTCCATGGTCACCATATATATGCCCCTTCATCCATCCGAGAGGTATATTTTTGAATATCAAACTTGGGAAGAAATTCCCCAACTTCCTGGGTATCCTCTTCATGAATTGAAATAGGAGAATTCGACATAGCCTAGCCGAGGGAAAACAGGATATAGCCGAACAGCAAAGAAAATACAAAGTGTGGATGGTTCGGAACGTACCTTTTAAGTCGAATGATTTATGTAGAAACCGCTCGGATTGATTCACAAAAGCTCGTTCGGAAAATATTACCGGAAGGCGTCTCAGAAGAAAAAAGCGAAGAATTACGGTGGTAAAAGGTGACACAAATGACGCTATTTATAGGTGAAAAGAAAGGGCATGAAACATCGCACCTTTTCAGATGCTGATGTGGCAGCGTTTCACCCACGCGATGGACACGCGCACACGTGTCAACATCCTACGACTACAGTAAAAAAGGCGGAGCTCCTAAAAACGAAACCATAATAACTTTTGACGGGTTGTGCATGGCACCCAACGTACTCAAACCTAACGGATTAGGTCCTCCGGAAAAGCTAAAACGGAATTCTACAATTTGCACAAAGTATCACACCATCGGCATAGCCGATACTATGATACTGGGGGGGGGCATGTTGGAGTATGTGTCCGGACGGCATATCTTGTCCGGCCGTCCGAACAACATGGCGCCCTCCGGATGAAGACCGAAAAGCACCTGACTCGCCCGGCTAGGGTGACCTCAAGCAATAGGACAAGTGGCATCACCTTTTGAATAGATGGCAGCAGCAGACACCGCCGCCGCCGCCCCAAGATTTACGGGATTGTGTCTGCGACACATACCCGGAAAACCCGGCGCCGCCATTTCAGGTACCCAAGCTGGGTAGTATAAATACCCAGCTCATTTACTACTCTTAATGAACTTTACCTTTTGGCATTTACTCTCAATTACTGTTTAAAGCCTTTCGGATTACCACATACTTATCCTCATGTCGGAGCTTGATTCTGGGAACAACACCCGGGGCGAGCCTAACGTGAGTGTCTCTTGTGTGTGGGTACTTCGGAACCTCAGCAAGACCTTATCCGGAAGACTTGACTCCACGTCCGAAGGAGTTGCAGGTTTTTACTTCAACAGAGGACATGTCCCCGCCAAAAGTTTTCTGTGAGAACATGTCCCGCCCAAAAGGCCGAAAATGTCCCCTCCAAAAGTGGTCTTTGTTGTAGTGTAAGTTCTAAGTATCTATCTATCATGGTACGCTATCTAATTTAATCGATGTTTGCTGAAAATTCTTGTCTGGTCAAGTTGGATTTTAGATCCATGGGGTGACTAGTGTGAGGGTCTTTTGTTTTGGTTCAAAGGAAGTTGTCTTTAATGGTTATCTTCCATGAGGCTATTTATGTTGTACATCATTCTTAATTACTCTATTTTGGGGAAGAATCTTCCTTAATACGGAGTAAGATGCTTGCTTAATTTGTAATATAAAATAAACTTTTTTGACAAGTAGAAGGAGAAAACTTATAGTACTGTACTTGCTAGTAGAAATATTATTAATTGACTTACTACTTATAAAAACAAACATAGTTAAGTAAGGCAAGTAGAAGGAGAAAACTTAGGGTGCGTTTGGTATGGCCTTATCGGAATGAGTCTGTGGATTTCATTCCGATTCAAGGTGTTTGTTTAGTGGGTCCGAAAATGAAATAGTTATATCATAGTAATAGATTCATTACTCACTAATTTGATGTCTATGAAATCCATTCCGTAGGCCCCTCTCTTTTTCATTACAAAATTCAAATATTTATACATTTTTTCATACCATATTTTGTCATCCAAACATAAACAATTGTAATGATACATTTTTCATATCCATTGTCATTCTACCCAATATCAAATTCAATACCCATTATGATTCCTACCAACAAATCAAACAGACTCTAAAAGGTTGTACTTCACTTTATTTGCGAGTACAAATATTTTTTTTTTGTTTTGAAAATAGTACTTATTGACATCAACATTTCTAGGAGCTGAGTAGAGTGTAAGAGACATCTTTTGCAGGAAAAGAAATGAAGATTAAAGAAATTTCTAGTAGAAGAAAGGCGGTGGGAGTGAAACCTTCCCCCTTTACTCTGTTAATAACTGTGTTAATATTTTAAGCAAATGGTTATTGTTTGAACAACTATTGTGAACAACTTTTTTAAGCATATGGTTACTATTCAAACAACTGTTACGCACAACATTGCAATGCAACCAAATCCCCCCTTTTAGTATATATAGTAATATTAATTGACCACCAAAATGAATAAAGTACAAGTTTATTAAAATTCGGGGATTGTTGAACAATGGTTTGACTTTAACATTTCGATTTAAGTAATCGGTCATAAATGACATTACCGTCGCATAAATTAATGTTTGGATATTTGACAATGTACGTAGTCTACAGTTCATTAAATGATACTATTAACAGTGGATATTTAATCAGATATCGTAATTTTGTTGCATTGTAGGTGTACAACCTAGATAAGGAAAATCGGTTATTAACTCTTAAATTTATTTGCCATTTTTAACTTAAGGAACAATGTCAATTGACAATATATATGACGATTGTTTCACGTGACTACGGTTTGTTACCGTACGTGACGTCATAACATCACTAGTATTCAGTATTCCATAAACAGCTTATATAATTTCCTTAAATTGAACTTAAGCTTTCTATATGCAAATGACAATCCACGTCCATAAGTTTGCATTGATTTAAATAATGTTAAGGCCGGGAAGCAAAATTAAAAGTTCTAAGGGGAAGGTGCAAGTGTCGTCACTAGAATTTAGGCAATAACGTATTAACGTTAGTTGGTTGTTCATCCACTTCTTATAGTCAATATCCATACTTCACGTTTCTCGTATATTTTAACACCATTCCATTCAATCCAGTTCATCCAGTATCAATGGATTACTGTCGTACCACAAACCCTAGTTCACACGTAACTCGAATTATATTCACACTCATTGTCTTCTTTGCTTCTTCTTCGGCCTCCGAGAAAGGTAGTTAACTTGATTATCATATTCATTGAACTCTTTTATTTTAACACATGCATTTTGTATGCTAAGAACGTACTATTTCCATTTTCAGCTCCATACGCCACATTTGCAAAAGACGCGACCGAAGCACCGGAAGTGACATCCTACGACTATATCATAGTTGGTGGTGGAACTTCTGGTTGTGCATTGGCAGCCACACTTTCACAAGGAGCAAAAGTTTTAGTACTGGAAAGAGGTGACTTGCCATATGGTATCCCCACCATCAACACCATAAATGGTTTTATTGACACACTAGCGAACCTTGATCCCACCTCTCCTTCCCAAACCTTTGTGTCCACTGATGGTGTGGTCAACCAAAGGGCCCGCGTTCTAGGTGGTGGGTCTGCCATAAACGCGGGCTTTTTCACTAGGGCGAGTCCTGACTTTATTAATAAAGCAGGGTTGGACCCAAAACTTGTGAGGGAATCTTATGAGTGGGTTGAAAATAAAGTGGAATTTGAGCCAGAAGTGTTGCCATGGCAAGCCGCAGTGAGAGATGGGTTGTTGGAGGCCGGCGTGCTACCAAATAATGGGTATAACTTAGAGCATTTGTACGGAACTAAAACTGGCGGTAGCATTTTTGATCGAAATGGGAGAAGGCACACGGCTGCAGATTTGCTGGAGTATGCTGACCCAAGCAACATTACGGTGTACTTAAATTCAACCGTGCACAGAATATTATACAAAACCGATGGTAACAATATTAACTCCTACTATCATCACTAGTTTCCATGTATATATAACGATACGTCCGATCCTCCAAACTTATATATAGAACTCAGCATGTCATTTTTTTAGTATATTACATGAATCTTCCATGTGATTTTTTCAAATGTACAAAATTAGTCGTCACCAATACCAACCACGTACTGATATGATATGGTTATTAAAGACGCTTTTTTCTTTCATATTTGGTCTCTCGTGATTAAGAACTAAAAATGAATTTAATGAAGGGTCCAATGCGAAATTAGCATCGATGAATATTATCTCACATTCTCATAATCTCATACTAGAAAAAATTTCAGAAGATGTATCTTTTTCTTGCAGAACGAAAAGCTATAGGAGTGTTGTACAAGGATATGAAAGGGAAAGAGCACACGGCGGTTTTAAACGAAGGGTCATTGCTGAATGAAGTTATATTATCGGCAGGCACACTTGGTAGCCCACAGTTGTTGATGTTGAGTGGGATTGGCCCTGCTGAACATCTAACAGCCCATAAGATCAAAGTAGTTTTTGACCAGCCCATGGTTGGACAGGGCTTGTCTGACAACCCAATGAATTTAGTACTCGTCCCTACAACCATGCCCGTGGAGATTTCACTCATAGAGGTTGTGGGCATTACCCGATTCGGCAGCTTTATTGAAGCCGCAAGTGCCCATATAAACTTGCCATTGCTCACTAAATTCGGTTCTCAATTTGCACACTTTGTTAACAAGGTTTGTAACATTATTGGCTAGTCTTTTTTTCCTTTTGGTGCAAAGGTGAAAAGTATATTAATTCGCTAGTCTTTGTATTAGTTGCATAATAAAAAATTAGATATGTGTGATGCCTTTCTAACAAGTTACGATATTTCAGACTCCAAATATTGACAAGCTAAGATCTGATATCGGGCGTCGCTTGAATTTGGATCTATCAGGACTTAATGCCGGACTAATCCTTGAAAAGGTGATGGGTCCGCTCTCTTTTGGTGTTCTTGAGCTCGAGACACTAAATCCAGAAGATAATCCCAAAGTCACATTTAACTACTTTAAAGACCCGCGAGACCTGCAATCATGTGTTCAAGGCATGGAAACCATTGTGAAGGTATTGGAATCGAAAGCACTATCCAAGTTCCGTGATCCTTTATTGTCAGTTAATGAGTTGTTGGCTTTGGTGGTCGCTCTACCTCTAAATTTGAGACCTAGACATATCAATGCACCATTTAATCTAGAGCAATATTGCAAAGACACCGTGATGTCTATATGGCATTACCATGGAGGATGTCAAGTTGATAGAGTTGTTGATCGCAACTATAGAGTTATTGGTGTTGGTGCATTGCGTGTCATCGATAGTTCAACACTACTAAATTCACCAGGAACAAATCCTCAAGCAACCATGATGATGCTCGGAAGGTAGGCGACAAATATCTATTACTGGCTTTAGACGAGTATATATAAAACTTTAAGTGAAAGAAAAAGTAAAATATATCGATCTAACAACACTTCTTATTTTGATACAGACTAAATGAACAAGTGTTAAGTTAGATACATTTCAGACAATTATCCCGTCTTATACTCGTGAATTTGGCAATTTCAGGTACATGGGTGTAAAAATGCTGGGAGAAAGGTTGGCATTTGGAAAGATATAGGAAATGTGTTCGTGAAAATGGTTTTCTTATAAAGTTCTGTTATATATTTCACGTGGAGATAATTAAATCTTTTGAACTTTAATTTGTTAAGGCTTGTTGGTCATGTTTTAGAGTAATTTTTCGCTGATAATTTGTATAACAGTTTTTTTAACATTCAATTGTTTCTTCAATCTTCAGAATGGGAAATAATATACCTTTAATTACTCTTACGGTAATGTACTCCCTTTCAATTAAATATGTTACGAGTATAAATTAAATATTATAAAGTAGCAAATAAATACGACTTTAAGATTTCTACAAAATGGAGCAATATTTTGGTTGGAAAAGTTGAAGAATGGATAATGGATATGCCACTTAAAATCCATCTGTCGTATCTTATAAAGATATTATATTATTAGATCAAATACTATTAAAAAAATAAAATAAAATAAAAAATACATCATGGTTTCAAAAGCATCCATGGAATTAATTGAGCTTTAAATCGAATATTTTAAAGCCATGTCCGTTTTGGCATAGATGCATGGGCACTCGTAAAATGTTTTATAATCCTTTTTAGTGACTTACCATTTGATAGAAATGACTATGAGTAAAGTAGTAGTAACCCTTATAATCCTTTTTAGTGACTTACCATTTGATAGAAATGACTATGAGTAAAGTAGTAGTAACCCTTATAATCCTTTCTAAGTTTGGTCACCAACTCACCATTGGTTCGAATGTTCAATGCAACGTGTATCTATTCTTAAATCTTAAGTTGATTTTAGTCTCACAATGCTAGGTTTAACTGTTTGAGTATTAAATAACAATATCCATAATAAATTAACAATGAAAGATAGGGAATTGACACTTCAGAGGGCAACGTGTTAAAAATTCTCAACAATTACATATAGCAATTGAATAATCATTAATTCTTACCAATAATAATGCATACAGAGAATTGAAATGCATGACTACATGGTAACTTTGCTGGTGTTATTAAAAAAAATGAATTAGATTGAATCCTTATTAATTGTTTTTTGTTCGGTTTTATCGGTTCTTAATCATTCGGAGGAAAATAATAGGAGCCACATTAGGTTTAAAGCAGGTTGACCTCGCATAGATTCTTGGACCCATTTTTTCAAATGGATTCTCTAAATTCTCTTGTTGTTTTACAAATTATGATTACTTAGTTAAGAATACTCAGAATCCAAAGAACTCTCATAAATTAAGGTCTTATATTTGGTACTGTAATTTTGTGCTCCCAACAGACAAAAGAATAAGTATAATACAGAATGAGAAAAAAGGCATCTCCTAGCTAAAGGCATGAGCATTCCCTTTTAGGCAAGTATATGCCGATTCTTCAATGGTTTATCCCTTCTTTCAAGTCATATAAATAACCGAAGACGGTCGTCAAACTAACCAACTCACTACAAGCTTGAGCTGAAAGTCGAAGAGATGTTTGCAATTGATGCATCAATCCTCAAGCTAGACCAGTTAAAGGGCTACACTCTATTGGCATCTATGTTCAAATGATATGTGGGTGCATGAGGTTTGCCTCATTGTTCTTGTACGATATGCCAAGGAGAGTTGCCCTGTAACTGCTTATTGCTTACGTAAATCGTGTCTACAAACATAGAAATATTTTGCATAGTCCGATCATCTAATTATAAGTATATATATTATAAGACAAAAACTGCGACGTTGTTTTACTTGCTATTTTCCCGCCAAAATTGGTGGGCTGCTAAGGCCCGGCTCATTAGCCTGCTTCTATTTGATCCAGTTTTATCACCTTACCTCAAAATATATGCATCCATCATCCTCATTCCGGTTTCACCTAGAAGCTTCTTCCAAAATAAAAATACGCTCTCTGCCTTCTCAGACCAAAACACAGCCACACACTTTCCAATCTAAAACCCACATATCCCGAAAGGGATTTGTCGCGTTGGCAGTCGAAGGTTCTCGCAAGTAGCGTTTGTAATTTCGTATCGCAAGGTTTGATTCCTTTCTTTATTATTATAAAGATTCAATCTTTTTTTTTTTCTTGATTATGCATATTTTATAATTTTCTAATGATTTTGTTAGATGGGTTGAGTTTGATTTTGGTGGATTGAAGGAGAAAAATCGATTGTGTAAGTTGTAGCTTTTTTGTTTACGTTATTAAACCTTTTTCATTTGTGGGGTTTTGATTTTCCATGCGTGACTTTTTTTTAATAAGTTTGATGTGGAGGATAAGCTTGAGACGATTCAGCCGGTGGGTTTGGGTGAGTTTTTACTTAGTGTAATATTGTTTTGACAATTTTTTCAAGTAATTTTTAAAGTTGAATCATGGAAAAGATATTTACGAAAGTGTTAGGATATGGATGTTCAAGGTTATTTCTTTTCTTGACTTATTTCATTGGTCTTCTTGGGCGTGGCTTCAATAAAGGTTTGACTTACTCATCCTTTTGTTCTATTGTCATGTTTTTGTGTAACACTTTGGCTTTGTGCTAAACGAGTTTTAAGTTAAATGTTTTGAAATTTTTATGCTCGCTTTTAATTGGTGTTATTTGTGAAACCCTTTTTAATTTAGAGCTAAATGATGTCAAGTTTAGTTACTGAATGCTATGTTTAGTTGTTATGTTGTCAAAAGTTTTTCATAATGTTATGCATCATTTTTGCTCCAATTAGGCAATCATGTACTTTTTTCATTGCTCTTTTTTTAGTTAGATTTCATTGTTTTCTACAACATGCTTTATTTGGGTGTTTATGGATAAAAAAACTGAAATGATTACTCTTAAGAGTTGGATGCTAATTTTAGAGGGTGTTTTGTGAAATTTGTTTCTTTATTTCAGTAGTTGATTTATGAGCTTTATTATAAACTTAAGAACTAAATGGCCTCAAATTCCAGTTGTTGAATGTTAACTTTAGTAGGCATTTTGTAAAATTGTTTCTTGATTTCAGGAATTATTTTTACTTGACTATTTGTACCTTTCTTTCTCTCTTTTTTTTTATACAGTGATTAATGCTATTTTGGTGTTCTGGTGAAACCCTTTTCGAATTATAACTAAATGAGTTCAAATTACTTGACATCTTATATTATTGTTGTGTTAGGCGAACCTGATTCTCATGTTAGGCAGCCAATGAGCCGTCCCACAAAGAGAACCAGAACAATGCCAACAACAGGTTCAGGAGGGGTCGACACACCTCCGCATACAACAACAGCTGCACGCAAAGGTGAGGTGCGTACACATACGTTATGCAGTCGCCGTATGTTATTTTGCTATATGTATTCAGTTGTATTAAACCACCAACGTTGTTGTTGTTTTAGGTACACATCATTCAACCCCAACGCTTGAAACAGTGGTCGATCAATCGACAAAGACATCAGCGGCTGGCGGCTGCCCAGCAAGGTGAGTCTTAGACAGTTAGTTAGCCAATCTGCGTATGGGATGAAAACTCTTTGTACAGTAGGAAAGCCACTCTTAGATTTCGATCATAGGTTTTTTTTTCTTTGTGTAAAGTTTTGATTTTTGGTTTTATGTGTGTTTTGTTGTCGATATCCAGAAGAATACTGACAAGGGAAAGAGAAAGCTCGGTGATACCTGTTACCAGCCTCTTAGCGTGTCTTCTTCGGTCTCGGCTGTTACTTTATGTACGCCTTGCATTATTCCTTTGTTGGTGTTTTCCATTTGAGTTTCCTGCCTGTATATGTCAACAACTGCATCTTCGTTTTCTGATTTTAGGTGACCAGCTATTTCATATGCGGCCCACTTCAGGTATTTTTTGGTGGTCTTCATGTATATCCGGTTTTTTCATGTATTGTATATGTCTGATGCGTTTTGATTATGCAGTTGCTATTACAGTCCCGGTTGCAAATTCCAACGGCGTACATGTTTTTGAGCTTATTGAGTTACTTAGGGCCCAAGGTCAGTGAACATGTGTTTTTGATAACATGTGGTGCTTACTATTGTGTTTCTTACTTCTGTGTTGTGTGTCTTATAGAGGCTCAGCTACCACACGTGTTCCCTATGGCGTTGATTCCTCTCCGTCTGCTTTGGGTAATGTTGAGCGTACACCCCAATCAGGTCAATCTAGGCGTGTCAGACGAGGTTCGTTAATTTTCCTCTTATTTTTTGGGTTTCCTTACTTTCTTACTGCCATTGCTACACACCATGATGTCTATATATCGGTATCTATTTCTTATATATTCACCACGTTTGATACGACTTCGTTATGCAGGCACTGTCACAGATTACAACACGAGGCCAAATACCATACGTGCTACTAATGGTCTTGACTCCTGTCCATCAACTACGGGTAACTGTCAGCGTGTACCACAATTGAATCAGTTAGGGAACTGTCAGCTACGAATGACTGGGATTTAGATACATTTGAGTTTGATGGGATCCGTAGTAAAATTGCATCACAGAAGCGCGTTAAAGAGGTAGTTACAAAGCCTTTAGTCGGGGTATGCTAATTTCCTATGGTGAAACATGATCATCATATATTTAAGATGTCTCTTTGGTTGCAATTTGATACATAGATCGAGTTACGGTATATGTGTTGTTTAGCTTACACATATAACTCTTATTAATTTACATTCACTTAATTCTCTCAAGTTTCATGGAGTTGTATTAAATGATCTTATCTTTTTTAGAAGATGCAACCAAATACAACGCCAAAAGAAAACCGCCAAGCCGCAACGCGGCCGGCCGCTGTCATTCTTGTTACATATCAAATTCTTACATTTGCATGGCCATACAAATGAAGACATGGTTCGACCGGTTCTCCGTTAAATATGATGTTGGCCACTGCCACTGGTGGTAACACTGCTATCATCTTTTTATTTATTGCTTCATAACCAAATATATTTGCTTAGTCAATGATGTGTAGTTCAAGTTACAACCAAAATGGGCTCTCTTTTGTTTGGGCTGACGACTGTGAGCAAACCATAGTTCCCAAAATTGGCCCAGTTCAAATATCTTCAATGGGTTCTTTTTATGATGTTTGGCTTGGCTATACTAAAAATCTACTCTGATTATTTAAGTCGCAAATGACAATGTGTTACTGTGTCTAGTGGATGCAATAAACCAAAATACTGATTAATCTAATTTTATAAGATTACTTACATTAAAATTTTGCCATACACTAGTCTAATATTTACAAATTCAAACAACGGAAACACTACGCATATATATTTATCTTGTCACCTTAAAGTTAGTAAATCAAATTCTAATTATTCTATTTCCTATCTCCAACATAAAGCATCCCAAATGAAAGGAAAAAAGATATAATATGAAAAGCTTACATGAATAATTTTTCTACCAAGTAAAAGATACTGTAATTGTCATTGCACATAACATTTAGCTGCATATAAAGAGAGTATGATCGCAGAATGACTACAATACCTTAACTTGATAACAAAAATAGCACAACATACAGTTTTTATATTTATGAACAAGAACAGGATATATTGCTAAAACCGCAAGGCAATTCATTTCCTTTTAAGAAATGGCTAAAACCGCTATTATTTCAGCACAGTTGTAACGTTTCTTGCATTAACTGTGGTTCCATTTTTAAGAGCAGCACTTCATGCTCATTTCTATGATCATGTAGAATGATAGAATGCAGATATATGTTTCTGCATAGGATCGAATTAACATGAATAAGTATCATGTTTTGTAGGTTCGAATCTGTGGTTGCATTTCACAGGTTCTAAGTGTTTCTGGATCGAAAATATGCACAAGATAACAAGAACTGTTTCTGATCAATATAATGATCATAACTGATACTTTTATACAGGAAACAAAAAGATTGGGTTGAACCCTTTAATAATTTGATATTAATAATCGAATGGGGTTGATTATTACAAACAGACATGTCCCTATTTATACTAAAAGAACAGGTATGATATGGAGGGTTATGATGGTTTAATGATACCAACACTTGTGTCCTTTCAATCATAACTGTCAATTGTTGGACTTTAATTGTATAAGTCTAATTATTAAGTGTCCATATGTATATAACGAAACATAAAGGACCAAATTTGTTCGTTAGATAGTTTATAACCGTAAAGCGGTTATGGTAGTTATAGTTAAAGTCGGTTAAAGCCAAGGGACATGTTGGTTCAATGGTACCGATTAGAAACTTATAAATAGGTAGTACAATGTAAACGTTTTGTATGTGTCCTTCAATGTAAACAGATTGTTTGCATAGTAATAAAATAATCAAGTTCCTTGTCCAATCTTTGTTCATTAGAAAATCTGTAAACATGAGAATCTCGAATTGAATTCTCTACAGCCAATTACAGATTCTAAAGTAATTTTTATTTTATTTTTTTTTTCACACAAACACACTGACTTGATTATTAATTCTGGAATTGTTTATTAATACAAACTGACTCGATCCTAAGTACTTATACTTTGTGAAACGTCACAACCTTTCAAGGGTCAACCATTGTGATGTTTCACATATAACTGTTTCTAACTGCTAACCATATTAACTGCCTACTAACTGTCATTTTCTAAACGGGCTGTTTTGGGTTACAAATCCAACCCATGTTCCAGCCTTGACTACACGACCCATTTACATACAATAATAATAAAACAAAGTATTTGGTTCTACTTAACATCTAAAACATTACTAATTTAGTCTTCATTCTCCCCTCTAATTTTTTAGATGTTGAGGGCTTCATTCTTGGCTTGATTTTAAGTGATGATCATAAGGTCATCATCACTTGAAGTGTGACTTTCTTCCTCCTTCATTGCTTCCTGTTCTTCTTCCATATTTCCTTCAAAGTTGCTGTCTTCATCCTTTGTTCCTGCAAACTTGCATCTTTTCTTTTGACTACCTTCTGGTACTTCATCAATGTCCATAAAAGCTTGGTGCTTTTCACCTATACCAGCAGTTTCCCTGCTATCTTCTCCACCGAAACATTGTCCCTGTTTCTGATTCTCTTGCACCGTTCCCAGCCTTATTTCCTTGGACCTATTCTCCTCCTCATAGCAGATTTTTACCATTGCTATGTATTCTTTATAAAACTCCTTAATCACTTCATATTCAACTTGTTCAAATCCTAGCAACTTCGCAACCTCTTTCCATTTATAGTTTAATGTTACATTCATGTAACCCCAAAGTCTATCCACAAATACATATAAGCCAAGCAAATCCAACTGTTTTCCCTCTATCACAGGTGTAAAGTTATCTAACACATTTTGTTCTAGATACCCATAATAAAACCACTCCAACAATTCCACAAACTTTCTTCCTAGTACTTCCCAGTTTGCATATAGTAACTTATCGATCTTAATTAAATCTAGGAATGACATGAACCTGGAAAAGTTGTTTATCTTCATGAAATAAAGTGTACCATTCATGCTTATGTAACGTTCGTCCACATAATCTGCTTCATCTTTCCCATTCACTTCCATATCTTCCATGCCCTTTATTAATGAGCATTCTTCTTCCTCGTCAAGCGACTGAAAGTAATCATCCAGAAATCGGTTATGATTCTTGATGATAGTTTCTTCATCTTCTTCCATGATCCCAGCGTGTTCCTTCCACGAGTCACTTGTGTCATCAAACATGTATTTCAACATACACTTGTTGTGCTTGTAAATTACAAAGTATCCTTGTTCTTTGAGTCGTTCCACACTAAGCACATTCAGGGTAGTTTCTGGTGTGTATGCAACGTTTGGTATCACCAATCTCTTACCACTTGTGTCAACTATTGCCTCTCCTATGCCATATGATACAATAAACTTTCTCTCTTTTTCTTCCACATCTTCTACCTTGAACCTTTTAATCATACGCTTGAATAGGTGTTTTGTGGGACACATATGATTCTTATATGCACTACTTATGTACCATATATCATTCCAACTTCCCTCATCCGTTCCTTCAATCATGTAATCTGTCACCACATGAACCAATTCGTGATATTTAACCTTCTCTTCTTCTATTGGTGGTTGGTTTGATGTTGTCCCTTTGCTCTTGTTTGGACAATTCTTAATAACGTGACCTTTCTGCTTACAACCAAAACACTTAGCCCTTGCCTTCTTTGTCGATACACTTTTGCCTTCTATTGCCTTCCCCTTTAACTTTGATGCGTTAAAGGTTATCAAGTCTTCAATTTGTTGTTGTAACAGCCTTTTGCCTTCTGGAGATATGCGTTTCTTTTGAGGTTTCCATGTTGACAGATTCTGGGTTGGGGACAATTCCCTGCGTAGGAATTGTTTGTTGAAATTGGTTTCTTCATTTTCAGTCGTCTCTTCCCAGGGTTTGGACCGTTGGCTTTGATACCATTGTTGGACATTCATCACAGGTTTCTTATGAGGAAGATTTCGTTTAAGGATTTTGTTGGTCTACAAATGATCAAAGTTTACCATTTTGAGTGAAAGGGTAACAAATGATCAAAGTTTACCATTTCTAAAATAATCAAGTTCCTTGTCCAATCTTTGTTCATTAGAAAATCTGTAAACATGAGAATCTCGAATTGAATTCTCTACAGCGAAATACAGATTCTACAGTGGCATCAGAGCGTGAGGTTAAAGATCCTGGAGGAGGAAGAAGAATAGAACCTGTGAAAGAAAAATGAAAGAAAGAAAGAAAGATTGCAAGGATTTGATTCTACATGCAGAAGAGGACACCACTGTTTTTGGTTTCGATTGGAACCAAGAATAGGAGACGCAAGGGAGATAGTGCACGATCGAAACTTGTGTAAACGTGGGCACCAAACGACATTGGTGGACAGAAATTGCAAACGTTGACACCAAACGATATTGGTGGGACAAAACTTCGTTGGAGACATCGAAGGGAAGGAAGGAAACTCTTTAGCGTTAACAAGGAGACGTGGAACAAGAGTACTAAGCGCTGAATTTTCTCTTTTATGATTGCTATTAACGCGACATAGGGTAGGAGAAGGATATACACTTCGTTTGGAGTATAGAACGAGTGGGAAAGGACTTTGTGAAACCGGTTAAAACAGACACAAAGCAATATAAGACGCGGAGATAAAGCGCAAGGAACGTTGTTGTGGAAAGATAGAAAGCGTATACGTGGGATAAAGAAGCAAAAGGAGTACTCAAGAAAGGATTGTGGTGTGGAAGAGTGTCGGGACGACACAAGACAACAACAACAACGAGAAGAATCAGAAGCAAAAGTTTTTTTTGTTTCGGTGAAAAAAATTCAGAAGCAAAGGTTTATTTTGTTTCGGTGGAAGAATAAATCAGAAGCAAGTTTCTGCTTCGGTGAAGGATACCAAGATTGGTACCAAATATTTGTGTATAGGAAGGAAGGTTATTGATTTCAAAAACAAAGAAGAAAACAACACACAAAGGAAAGAAAATTTGAAGCAACAACTTTTGTGGGACTGCAGGAAAAAGCGACACAGAAAGGAGGAAAACGTTGGAACTTTGTGTATGTTTGCTGCAGTAAAACAACACAAAGGAAGAGAAGGAAAAGGACGCTTCAAGGTTAAAGACAGAAGGTATGTTCGAACAAGGACAGAAGGACAACAACATTTTGTTGTGGATTGGAAACAGTATGCGAACAAGGATAGAAGTAACAAGGAAAAACAAGAGGAGTTTGTTTTGTTTGAAGTCGACACAAACAAAACAAAAGGACAACAAAGTTAGCAGAAAAAGTAACTTGTTTTCTGGGTGCGATAGCAACGACGAGACAGCAGAAGAACATGAAGATTCGAGGAACAAGACATAAACAATTAGGGGGGAAATGTTGGACTTTAATTGTATAAGTCTAATTATTAAGTGTCCATATGTATATAACGAAACATAAAGGACCAAAGTTGTTCGTTAGATAGTTTATAACCGTAAAGCGGTTATGGTAGTTATAGTTAAAGTCGGTTAAAGCCAAGGGACATGTTGGTTCAATGGTACCGATTAGAAACTTATAAATAGGTAGTACAATGTAAACGTTTTGTAGTGTGTCCTTCAATGTAAACAGATTGTTTGCATAGTAATAAAATAATCAAGTTCCTTGTCCAATCTTTGTTCATTAGAAAATCTGTAAACATGAGAATCTCGAATTGAATTCTCTACAGCCAATTACAGATTCTACATCAATAACTAACTGTATCTTAACTAACTTTCCTAACTGTCAAACGAAATTTGCAGCCCTATTCTAACATAACAAAGATTGATGGATTATGTTTTCCAACAGATCAAACATGACCATATAGGCGGAAAATATATTTTCCAAACAATTTGTAACGCCTCTATCTACGACCCTAAAGTCCCAGCCCGCCTTCTAAGGATGTTCTTCCATGACTGTTATTTTTTAAAGCAAATTTTTACAACCTACCACCTATCTCCAATGAGACTTGAACCCACAACGTCTTGGTTGATAGGGCACTCACATAGCGCTAGGCCATAGGTTTTTATAGCGATGTTATGACTTATAACTATTTCATCATTATCTAGTCTTGTGTTATGACTTATGTTTATGAACAAATAGCAATGTGATGGAAATAAGGCGGAAAAAGATAGGACCGCCAAATATTTCAGTTCGATCATTTTATGTAACTGAAGATGCCAAAACAAAACTTGAAAAGGAATGCCCTCGTGCAGTTTCCTGAGCCGATGTAATAGCGATTTCTGCAAAAGATGTAGTGGCATCAGATCTTTTTCCTTTTTATTCTCTTTATTTGAGAGTACCATTTTTTTCGTTTTATTGCAAATTCTTGATCGATCTTCAAATATGCAGTCTTGAGGTCCATGGTCGCATATAATTAAAAGGAAGGAAAGAATGATGGGCGAGTGTACGTCGAAAGCCAAGGAAGCTATAAATTTAGCATCTAGATTAAACAAGTGACATTTCAAACACTTATGCACATATAACACACTGCAACACAAATAAAGACACATGGCTGGCAGACAAAAAGCATATAGATAATGGGAATATTAATATTAAGGATTATGATATACAAACTAGCAATATTAAAGACATCAGTCATATTCTAAATTAAACCATAACTAAAGATAATGGGAATATTAATATTAAGGATCATGATCTTCAAATATGCTTCTTCAGTACACTCAAATGAACAGACCACATGTAAACTTAAAATCTTACGGTCATCATGCAGAAACTACATCTGACTTTACACCTACATTTTGTGATTCATGGAGATGAAAGAGGGCCATTGCTTGAGTGGGACTCACCTAAATAATCACAAATCCATCAATGAAAATATGCAATCTGAAATCCTTCCCCCAGATTTCACCATAGCGATTGAAATCATCTCTATTTTTTTACTAATAATAATGCATATAGAAAATTACAATGCATGACTACATAGTATAATCATTGACTTCGTATAGATTTTTGGACCCATTCTTTCAAATGGATTCTCTAATTCACCTGGTGCTTTACAACTTATGAAGTTATGATTACTTACTTAAATACTTAGAATCCAAAGAACTCTCACAAAAGGTCTTATATTAGGTAATGTAATTTTGTGCTCCGCAACAGATAAAAGAATAAATATGATAGAGAACAAGAAAAAAAAGACATTTTCAAAGGCATCAGCATTCCCCTTTATATAGGCATATGCCAATTCCTCGATGGTTTATCCCTTCTCTCATGTCCATATAAATAAAACCTGAGATGGTCAAACCAACCAAGTCACTGCAAGCTCGAGCTGAAAAGTCAAAGAGATGTAGAAATTCATGCATACTCATCAAGCTAGATCAGTTAAAGGGCTACCCTCTATCGGCATGTATGTTCCAAATGTAATATGTGGGTGCGTGATGTTTCTAATCATTTGCCTCATTGTTCTTATACGACATGCCAAAGGAGAGTTGCCATGTAACTGCTTATTGCTTACCTGAATTGAGTCTGCAAATGTAGAATTACTTAGCATAGTCCGAGTAGCTGATTAAATATCGAACAATTCTTACATATGCATCTCCTTCAGTCCTTCACTAACAAAAGTATTTTCTTCATTAAAAATGTGACTCATTTTATTTTTTATTTTGTTTGATTTTTCGGTTAACAGTTTTATATTTGGGCTTGGGCCAACTCGGCCCAACAATACCTTTTTGGCCGACAAATCTGTTTTTTTACTAGTAATTATTAGTGTAGTTCTGTATAGTCTATATTATGTATTAGCCCAAGCCCAGTTTATATCTTTTGTAGGGCTCGGCCCAACACAGGAATCCCTAGTATGTATTGTGTATATATTTGTAGTTTGTGGGAATGATAAGACACAATTCAAAAGTCACAATACCTGTTAATATGGTATCATAGAAATCCCTATAATCTCTCCCATCTCACGCCTAAAATCCCTGATTGCGTGGTTTTGTAACCTTACAACAGGTTTTACCTCTCGAGGGATCTCAAGAGGCTTACAACCCCACCAGGCAGTGTACCTGACCGATGTAGTATAGTGTAGTGGTAAGTACGGGGGATTGATCGTTCTCCACAGGGAATAGTGTTCGTTAGGTATGAAAGGCTACTCTAATTAGGTCTAAGGGTTGAGGAAGATTCTTTTTATGTTTTTATAATTTTATGAAAGCAAGTAAAATCTCGGGTTTGAAGGAGTGGGCGGAATTAGTTGCTAGTCAACTAACCCAAATGACTACGAATGCAAATAAAATAAAATAACAAAAATGAAATGTGGTGAGAAACTTATGTGTAGAGAAATGTGTTTACTTAGATTTCCTTACTCCCTAACTATCTTTTACCGGTTAATTAGTGTGTATTAGTCGCGTGGATGACGGGTGTATTCCTTAATACCATTCGTGGGGTGGCGTACTTACTTCCCCAACTCTACAAGCTCCTACTTCACTCCTATGTCGAGCCGGCTAGGAAGCTCCTAACATGGGATCACTAGAATTCGCTTGTGCATTAAATACAACCATAAAAACCTTTAGTACGCGTTTGGTTCATGTTTCTTAAGACGTTCAAGCAAGTTACCGAATAGGAAGTTAGCCAGTTTTCTTAAGCCTAACATAGATAAACAATCATCCAATACAACTAACAACACACTAACAACCAATAATCAATAGCTAGGTTTCATTAGATCTAAGCAAACACAAGATAAAATTAGCCTAACATGTTAAACAAAAGACAAGCATAAGATAGAATCAAACAACACATAGACATATTGAATGATTAATTGATAACTTATCTTTCAATGAAACATGGAAGATCTCAAGGCAAAAAGCCCTGAAAAAGTAGCTAAAATCGTCTTAGGGTTTTATCCCAAAATTCCACACACTAAGCTCTCCCTTTATGACAAAAAATTAGAAAACTATATATAGATTTTTGGATCTGACGGCGTCACCTTATGCATTGTGACGCCGTCACCTCGCCGCTTTTAGGGTTCCCGGGTGACCTTCTTGACGCCGTCCCTCTTTAGCTCTTCAAAAATCCATTCTGGCCTATCAAGGCTTGACGCCGTCGGATCATGAACGTGACGCCGTCCCCTTATGATTTAAGCCGTGACGCCCTTGATTTAGTTAAAGCGTGACGCCGTCAGAATTCTCATGCTAACTTACTGGCCCGTCATGAGTAAATTTCACATCCAACTTTTCTTGCCAAGGCATGACGCCGTCCCATGTTAATTGTGACGCCGTCAAGAGTAACTTTTAGCCGATTCTTGAGACTTTGCCGTTTTCTTCACTTTAATGCTCCAAAAACGTCCAAAATGCCTCCTTTTCCAGATTTCTCCTCAAAAGTACCTAAAATGACAAAAGGAACGATTTAGGGCAATATTTGATCAAATAAATACGATTTCGGGCTTAAATGACCCCTTAAAAGCGGTACACTTTTCGCCTCATCAAATACCCTTACACTTGAGATTTGCTTGTCCTCAAGCAAATGCGCTTTTATTCTAATCAAAATACAAGTTAGGGGTCATTTAATGCAAACATAAAAGTAATTACAACAAATAATCGTTCCACTTCAATCATAATAAGCACGGAGATTACAAACTAGCACCTCACAAGCAGTGTTTAGATACTCACATCTCTCAAGTGTCATCAAAATAAATCTCATAAATGAAAACGGAAAATATCTCTCACTACCTGTCATAGCAAATAGATTACCATAGGCTTGGGAAAGGATCGAAAACCTCCTCCACTAGGCGTAAGCACCTAAGATAAACTATCAAAGAGGGCTTTTAAATGGGTTATAACGTTAGGTGTAGGGAAAAGGAAAACACGGTTTTGTTGGATACGGGATATTTTACTGGTGGCGAGTTAAAGATCTTGATCAATTACATGTACTATACAATGTTGCTAAGCCAAGACTCGACTCGATTTTAAGCTAGAAACAAAATAACAAAATAACAAAAACATAAAGATAAACATAAAATGAAACGGGATGGTAGTCCGTATGTTTTTTCTATTTTTCATTTTCTCATTTTTTGTATTTTTCTTGATTTTTTCGATTTTTTTTTTTTTTTTTTTTTTTTTTTTTTTTTTTTTTTTGACATACATTCTTGCCCTACCATCCAAAATAATACATCATAGGGGCATTGCATTCCCCTTACACTTGAATTTTTACATAACTTTACAAATACTAATCTAATGACTCGAATTAAGATAATTGAAAAACTTGGAGTACTTTTAAAACATTTAGCACATATGGGGGTAATAAATGATGTTCTTCCCCATTACTCCATCATACTAGTACTTTACCCATGAGTCCCAATCGTCCCAAAACAATATGTACAAGGATATGACTCAACTTAGCAACCATGTAATCAACTAGATCATTAACTTGGGTTTAAACAAATGTTGTAACAATAATGCACTAAAGATGAGTGCATACAAGGTAGGCTAAGGCGATTTGGGTGTACATTTTAGTGGGGTGTAACAAATTCTTCCTTTAAGTAAAATGCTTAAAGGTCGAAACGAAAAGATAGGCTCTGAGGGGTGTACTAGGGGTATCGTGTACTAAAAATGAGTACAACGCAAAGGGTGTGGGAGAATTACTTGACCAATGTAGCCAACGTAATTATAACAAAAACACAGGTGTAAAACAATGGTTTAATCCTAATGCCTCTTATCATGTAGTAAATCTAACTACACGAATGTAGTCTCACTTGTGGCCTTGGAATGGTCCTAACGCAAGTTCTAGAATCTAAGTGCTACCGGTACACACATCATAGCATAAATGCTTTTCCTACCAATTCTAGGGGCGAACCTCACATATTTGGGGTGGAAAATTTTTTTAGTGGTACGGTTTTTTGTGCTAGTCATATAACTCCTATCCGTGAGACGCTCATTAAGATCAAAGTTTCACTCCTATATGTTGTAAAAAATTTTAAATTTGGCACTAAAATTACCCTAATCAAGTATTTCTCTCAGTTTTATTACACATCTATTATTAAACAAACAAAAATCAAGCGCAATTGTATTCTCTAAAATCGTACTTTTACCCTCCCCTTACACTTAAGATGAACATTGTCCCCAATGTTCAAATAACAAGATGTAAAAGCATAAAGTAAAAGAATGAAATCAAATACTCCCCTGATTCGCTCGTTGGATAGTGAAATCACACGGTTAAATCTTCTTCCAAGGAGAATGTTGAAGCTCCATGACTAATGCATCGCCATAAGCTTGATTCCAAAAACATCTCCTTGTCCAAAATAACCTGTTAAACCTGAGAAAACAAACACGAAAACCTGCATAACATCGGCGGGAAAAATCTATATATAAGGATATAATGCTTGTGGAATGATAATTTTGCAGATTCCTGGAGATTATAAGTTGGAGATTTAATAAAAACTTTTTATGAAAACAAAACTTTCAAAAATTTCTGGAAATTAAATCTGACGCCGTCAGGTTATAACCCCTGACGCCGTCAGAAATGACCTGACAAAAATTTTCATTTTAAGTTTCCGGAAAATTTCTGGAAAAAACCTTTACCTTACTTCCTGGAAATCCTGCAAAACATCACTATGACTCGATACAAGCATTTGACTCAAACAAATACTAATATGTATGCTAATTTATTATTATTACGATTCATGTTCATATGTGTTCTAATAAACCGATTTAGATTTCCCTTACACTTATCTTTTGCAAAATACCTTTATATGTAGTTAAGACGAAGTTAAAAACAACATAAAGCATTTTCACAAATTAGTTTTTAACATGAACCAATAATAATAAAAATTAAACACACATACGGAAACAAATAAAAACAAACAAACAAATAAATAAACACGCAAAGCAAATAAAACAAATAAAGCTTGGGTTGCCTCCCAAGAAGCGCTTTTCTTTATTAACGAGTCTTGTAGCTAGACTCAAAGTCACGTACATTACGTGACTCCATCATCGGTCACGGTTCCTAGGCCATTCTCCTTCCCGGTTTTATATTCCGGTCCTAATTTCAAACAATCCTTGTAGAAACCGAATATCCTTTCCATAACATAGTCTACTCCTTTACTTCTATCCTCATCATTCCTATAGTAGACCGCTTGCTTAAGCTCCTTCTCAACATTTGACAAGTGTTGGAATTGTTCTATCTTATATGGCATTTGGTAGCTTACTTCATCGGTCTCATCCTTAAATCTAACTATCCCTAAGGAAGGTTCATAAGTCATTCTAGAGACCTCAACAAATGGTTTTCCAAAAACCACTTGAGTCAAGGATGCATCGACTATTGGGCGGATATCTTCTACAATTACAAAGTCGGTGACATAGGTGAAGTTTCCTACATAAACCGGTAATCCCTTAACTCTTCCCGTGAAGTTACTCATCCAACCCTTGTCAGGGAGCATCCTATACCCAAGTTGATTTTTCATTATCAAGTTGTAGTGGGCTCTAGTCATGATGTTTATGGGCGATCTAAGGTCGATGTAAGCTTTCCACACATGTAGATGTCCGATGTTGCATGGTATGTTGAGATTAGAAGGGTCGCCTATTTCTATGATTGGTCTACCTAGGAAGTATGGTGTCTCGGGGTCATCGAATAGGTTTGTATGATATGCACGCTCTTCCTTAGTGGGTAGCCTATTGAAGTAGTCCTCATCATCATCTACTTCTTCAATCTCACTTGTCCTAACTTCCTTATCAACCTCGACTTTCCTATCCTCATCCTTAGGTTCACTATTATCCTCATTCCTATCAATTGGTTTAATAGTGACAATGTTGACAAAGTGGACGTGTTTGGATGAAGAGGGGTCTTTTACTTGGGGTCCGCTATTTGTGTTCCTAGCGTCCTTATGTGGAGGTGATAACACTTGGTTATTGAGGGCTTTCAACAAGTTGTCAATTTTATTGGTCATCTCAGTTTGTTGTTGATTGAATTCGGTCTCGAATCTAGCTATCCGAGCTTCTTGAGATGCCATAAATTGAGACATCAATCCTTCAAAGTTATTGGTACTACCATTGCCGGAAGGATTGTTGTTGAAAGTATGGTTCGAGTTGGAACCGCTTGATTGGAAACGATTAGGTGGGTTGGAAGAATTGGTTTGTTGAGAGTTTTGGTTTTGTTTCCACCTAAGGTTCGGGTGATTTTTCCATGAGGGGTTGTATGAATCACCATAATGGTTTGGCTCGGGTTTGAAAGTGTACCACTTGTCTCCCGCTCCGTCGGTACGCGAGGATGCGTAGTCCACAAAAGCTTGTTCGGGGAGTTCCATGCAATCACGAGTGTCGTGGGGACCACTACATAATTCACATGAGGAAGTGATTTTGTTCACTTGGCTTGAAGATTTAGGAGCCTCGTAGGATTTCATGAGAAACTTGACTTGGTCTTCAAGTTCTATGATCCTACGGTCGGAAGTGCTTGAATTGTTCGAAGGCAAAGATATTGCCTTGACCGTTTTATTCAAATCACGGGGATCACTCCAACTTTCGTTGTCATAAAGAGCAAGATCCTCTAGGAGAGCCCATGATTGTTCCGCACTTAGATCACATAGCTTGCCACCGGCCGATTGGTCAATGGTTTGCCTCGTGGAGAGATTGATATGGTCATAGAAGATTTGGACTTGGAGCCAAAGTTCTATGCCATGGTGAGGGACTTTTTGGAGTAAGTCCTTGAATCGAGTCCATGCCTCGTAGAGAGTTTCGCCTTGACGTTGTTGGAACATCAAGATATCATTCCTTAGCTTGGTAGTTCTTCCCGGTGGGAAAAACTGAGCAAGGAAACGAGTGGTGAGATCATCCCAAGAGGTAATGGATCCTGCGGGTTGACGTTCTAGCCACTGACTAGCTTGGTCCCGCAGAGAGAATTGGAAGAGACGCAATCGGGTCGTCTCTCGAGTGGCAACATCAAGGTCTATAGAATCAACGATTTTAAGAAAGTCCTTGAGATGTTGATTAGGATCTTCAGAACGAAGTCCATGGAATGCGCATCCACTTTGCACCAACCGGATGGTGTCGGATCGCAAGGGTGTGATATTGGCTCCTTGAGTGAGCTCAATGGTGTTTCGATAGCCATGGTGGCTAGGACGGGAATACTCTCCTAAAGTACGGGCTCTAGGAGGTGGTGGTGGTTGTTGTGGTGGTGGGTTGTGGGGGTTAAGGATATTACCATCTTCCATGATGTCGGATGGTATGGTTACGAACAAAGACACGAAGAAAATAGATAGACTAAAGAAAACCTAGAAAAATAAAATAAAAATCTCACTAGAAAGGAATCTAGTGAGTAGACCTAATAGAAATAAAAATTCAACCTAAACAATAACTATTCCCCGGCAACGGCGCCAAAAACTTGATTGCGTGGTTTTGTAACCTTACAACAGGTTTTACCTCTCGAGGGATCTCAAGAGGCTTACAACCCCACCAGGCAGTGTACCTGACCGATGTAGTATAGTGTAGTGGTAAGTACGGGGGATTGATCGTTCTCCACAGGGAATAGTGTTCGTTAGGTATGAAAGGCTACTCTAATTAGGTCTAAGGGTTGAGGAAGATTCTTTTTATGTTTTTATAATTTTATGAAAGCAAGTAAAATCTCGGGTTTGAAGGAGTGGGCGGAATTAGTTGCTAGTCAACTAACCCAAATGACTACGAATGCAAATAAAATAAAATAACAAAAATGAAATGTGGTGAGAAACTTATGTGTAGAGAAATGTGTTTACTTAGATTTCCTTACTCCCTAACTATCTTTTACCGGTTAATTAGTGTGTATTAGTCGCGTGGATGACGGGTGTATTCCTTAATACCATTCGTGGGGTGGCGTACTTACTTCCCCAACTCTACAAGCTCCTACTTCACTCCTATGTCGAGCCGGCTAGGAAGCTCCTAACATGGGATCACTAGAATTCGCTTGTGCATTAAATACAACCATAAAAACCTTTAGTACGCGTTTGGTTCATGTTTCTTAAGACGTTCAAGCAAGTTACCGAATAGGAAGTTAGCCAGTTTTCTTAAGCCTAACATAGATAAACAATCATCCAATACAACTAACAACACACTAACAACCAATAATCAATAGCTAGGTTTCATTAGATCTAAGCAAACACAAGATAAAATTAGCCTAACATGTTAAACAAAAGACAAGCATAAGATAGAATCAAACAACACATAGACATATTGAATGATTAATTGATAACTTATCTTTCAATGAAACATGGAAGATCTCAAGGCAAAAAGCCCTGAAAAAGTAGCTAAAATCGTCTTAGGGTTTTATCCCAAAATTCCACACACTAAGCTCTCCCTTTATGACAAAAAATTAGAAAACTATATATAGATTTTTGGATCTGACGGCGTCACCTTATGCATTGTGACGCCGTCACCTCGCCGCTTTTAGGGTTCCCGGGTGACCTTCTTGACGCCGTCCCTCTTTAGCTCTTCAAAAATCCATTCTGGCCTATCAAGGCTTGACGCCGTCGGATCATGAACGTGACGCCGTCCCCTTATGATTTAAGCCGTGACGCCCTTGATTTAGTTAAAGCGTGACGCCGTCAGAATTCTCATGCTAACTCACTGGCCCGTCATGAGTAAATTTCACATCCAACTTTTCTTGCCAAGGCATGACGCCGTCCCATGTTAATTGTGACGCCGTCAAGAGTAACTTTTAGCCGATTCTTGAGACTTTGCCGTTTTCTTCACTTTAATGCTCCAAAAACGTCCAAAATGCCTCCTTTTCCAGATTTCTCCTCAAAAGTACCTAAAATGACAAAAGGAACGATTTAGGGCAATATTTGATCAAATAAATACGATTTCGGGCTTAAATGACCCCTTAAAAGCGGTACACTTTTCGCCTCATCACTCACGCCTAAAATCCCTAAAATCTCTCCCTTTAATCTCATACGCTCCTCCTTCTCCTTCCTCCCAACACCCCATCAACAATAACCATGGCAGGAGATGATAACACTGTACCCAAATCCAACGAAAAACCTTATGGCATCACAAACATCAAGTCATACATCCCTCTTGTGCTCGATCTGAATGAACTGAACTATGACTCCTGGAGTGAGTTGTTCACGTTACATTGCAAAAGCTTTGGAGTCATTAACTTTCTCGAAAGTAAACCGTCGAGTACGAACCAAACCGATGAGGAATGGGGAAAACTCGACTCACTAGTGAAGCTTTGGATCTTTGGAACGATCAGTAAGCCGCTCCTCCAAAGGGTCCTGAAGAAGAACACGACTGCTAATGATGTGTGGAAGATGTTGAAAGACATTTTTCATGATAACAAGAGTGCAAGGGCTATGCAACTAGACAATGATCTTCGCAACATCGAACTTGGAAGCCTCTCGATAACCGAGTACTTCCACAAAATAAACCGCCTGGCTGACCTTCTAGCTAACATCGAAGCACCTGTGGATGAGAAGAACCTGGTTACATATGCCATCAATGGCCTTGGAGACAAGTACGAGCAAGTCGCGGGTATCATCCGTCATCGCGATCTTGCTCCCACCTTTGCTCAGACCCAATCTATGCTCCTACTGGAAGAGAGCCGTCTTGCACGTAAGATCATTCGTCATGATGCCTCTCGTGACATCAAATCATCCTCATCGGTTCTCCTTGCTGCTCGTGACACCAACAGAAACAACAACCCTGGTAAAGAACCATGCCGCAATTTTCAGCGCAGTGCATGTACCTATGGCGAACGATGTAGGTACGTCCACTCCAACCCCACTGGTACACGGAATGGGAACAACACACGCGGGTCTGTTACTCAATGGAACAACACCACTAGTCGCGCCTTGCAAGGTTCTGGTCACCGTGTTACTTTTGTTCCTACCAGACCCTGGCCAAACAACAACAACAGTGGGTCGAAAGGAATCCTAGGCCCAACACCTGGACAAACTCAAGGCCGTACTGGCCCAACCCAGTTAATACGCCTGCTGCTTTTGGACCTTCAGGCCCAACGGTGTATAACACTGGCCCGCTACATGGTACTTGGGGTCCTCAGATTGTGTACGGTCCCTATGTTGATCAACCGACTGCCCTTCCTCAAGCCTTCAATGCTATGAGTCTTCAGGATTACGGTGACCACGGGTGGTACATGGATACCGGTGCCACATCGCATCTTGCTTCGGATGAAGGTAAACTCACATCCATTTCTAATAATAGCACTATATCGTCTATATTAGTTGGTAACGGTAATTCTATTCCCGTCATTAACTCCGGCTATAGCATGTTGCCTACCTTGAATAGACCCCTTCATCTTCATAACGTTCTTGTTACACCAAACATAATTAAAAACCTTATATCCGTTCGCCAATTTACACGTGATAATAACTGTTCTATTGAATTTGACCCATTTGGTTTTTCTGTTAAGGACCTTTGGACTCGCCACCTGCTCCTCCGATGTAATAGCAACGGAGACTTATACCCGGTCTTGCCTCCTACCAAATCCCCCACCGCACTTGTGTCAACCAATCAATCTACGTGGCATCAAAGACTCGGTCACCCGAGTAATGAAGTGTTACGTTTTTTAGTTTCCAATAAAATGATCGATTGTAATAAAACAAAGACTACTTCTTTGTGCAATGCTTGTCAACTGGGCAAGCATACTAGGTTGCCTTTTTCCATTTCTAATTCTCGTGTTGAAAACATGTTTGATATTGTGCACTCGGATCTTTGGACTTCCCTGATCCCGAGTGAAAGTGGTTTTAAATATTATGTGCTTTTCTTAGATCACTTCTCTCATTTCTTATGGGTTTATCCCTTGCACAACAAAAGCGACGTGTTTGATAAATTTCTTCAATTTCGCATGTATGTACAAACACAATTTAAAACCGAAATCAAATCCTTCCAATGTGACCATGGAGGAGAATTCGACAATCACCAATTTCACTCACTCTTTAATGAACATGGCATCCTCTTTCGATTCTCTTGCCCTAAAACCTCACAACAAAACGGAAAATCAGAAAGAATGATACGAACCATCAACAATTTAATTAGAACACTTCTCTTTCAAGCTAAACTTCCACCACAATTTTGGGTTGAAGCACTTCACATGGCCACCCACTTACTTAACATTTTGCCCTCTTCCGCCATCAATAATGAGATCCCCTTCACTAAACTATTCAACAAACCACCTTCTTACCATCACCTCCGTATATTTGGTTGCCTATGTTACCCGCACCTCCACACTACTCATAAACTTGAACCTCGCTCCACCCCTTCCATCTTCTTAGGCTACCCCTCACGTCACCGAGGGTATAGATGCCTCGACCTAAACACTAACAAGGTTATCATCTCTCGCCACGTAAACTTTGATGAAAATGTTTTTCCCTACCACTCACCAATAACTCAACAATCCGATTCATATCAATTTCTTGGCATGCTTGAACAACCATCACCCATTGCTATTCGCCTACTCACCACACCTTCCCATAACCCAATAATCACGCCAACCTTACAACAAACCGTTGAACCAGCCACCACAACCCCCAACAGTCCTACTCCAAACAATACTCTCCAAAATTTGGACCAATCTCCAGCCCACACAAACTCAGCAGCCCAAACCGACCCAACACCATCCTCACCAAAAAAAAAAAACAAAAAAAAAAGCGAGGCGAAAATGTCACGTTGGTTACTAGTATTTTACAAGATCAAATTTGGATAGTATAAAAGATGATGCATTTGAATTCTTGTCTACAACTCTCTATCTCTGCATATACTAATAAATTGAATGGGTGTGTTTGTTTTTTTTTTAAAAAATCTTACTAGCCCTTTTACTCTTATCAGTAAGAGGTGGTCAGACGTTTTATTTGTTTTTGTTTTTGTTTTTTTTTTTTTTTTTTTTTTTAGTCAGACCCAGTTAGACATATAACAAGTAGGGTTGGATCAGTTGGAAAACCCCTTGCCTCTCAATCGAGAGGTCAAGGGTTCGATCCTCACTCCCTACAAAAGGCCGGAGGTCCTTTTCTACTTTTGGTAGAACCGGAAGCAGCCTCTCTACCTTAGGTAGGGGTAAGGCTGTCTACGTCTCAACCTCCCCCATACACCGTAACGGTATTGGGACCCATAACCCGTGGAAGACGGTATTGGGAGTTACTTTACTTTTTTTCTTTAGACCCAGTTAGACATATAACATCTTACTCAGTAAGAGGTGGGGGACTTATCTTACTGCCTCTTACTCGATAAGAGATTGAAGACTCGTGTTAATATAATATATGTGATGGTTTATTAACTATGTTATATTTATGATAAAAAATCTTGTTCATATCTACATAAGTTACTTAAATAAATTGCAGAAACGAGCACTTAAAATTATTCAGACAATTATAAAAAAACAAACAACATTATTTCGTTCAGATTTAGACTTTCTAGCCACCTCTTACTGGTAAGATGTGGTAGTCAAATTCAGACCTAAAACATCTTAATAAAACAAACACTATCTACGCTTTCTACTCTTCCCTCTTTCTACATATACTAATAGTTGAATAGTAAGATCAACTTTCTTTCTACTCTTCCCTCTTTCTTTACATTACTTTACTTTCCTTTTTAAAAAAAAAGTCTAGAACACAGTGTAAGTAACTGATGGTCTAAAGATCTAAAGACTTGCCATGAACATTATAAGCGTGTCCAAAGAACTATCATGATATATACCAAGGTTGCAAAAATCGCGAATCGGTAGTCGGGCGGTCGACCACCTTGTAGCTTGTAATCGGTCAAGGCGGGATTAATCGGTGATTAATCGGATTGGCATTACTGACAAATTTTAGTTATTTCTGGCAAGTTTTGTGTATTTTCGGTGAGTTTTAGGTATTTTCAGCAATGTATTTTTTAAAAAACAATTTGTAATAGACTTAAAGAGCTAATATAAGTGGTCAAAATAAGTTTACAGTGAGTTTTGGGTACTTCCGGCAAGATTTATAGGTTTCCGGCAAGTTTGACCACCATTGACCGCCGTTGACCACAGTTGACCTACTTGTTTGACCCAGTTACATAAATCGGCAAGGTCGGTGACCTTGTAGCACCTAATCGGCGATTAATCGGCCTTGTAGACCTTTTTTTGCAACACTGATATATACTCTAAATTTTTAATTGATACAATCAGCTAAGTTCATTTTTCATAGTTCTTAAATTGAACTCACGCACCAAACCAAAGCAATGATATGTGTGTTATTTGTAGGTGTACTAAAAATGCATATTACAAACATAGTGGAATGAACGAGATGTCGCATACTGTCTCTCAAGGAAGAATATGTTCATGAGAAATAAAATGCCGAATAACCAAAGGATATGCTCATCCTGCAAATCTTAGACGATCTTCTTCACAGCATTGGAATAACTGAATAAGTATTTAGCATTATAAATTGACTTTTATAAAACATGACTTCATGATTTCATTTTCAAGAAGATAAAAGAAAAATAAAAATCAGAACCAGCTGAAATTTGGATGGGAAAATAGAATCAAATTAACTTTGGGTGAATATACCATTATTGCTCTTTCTTTTTTTTTTAAAAAAGTTTCCTACCATTGTTTGCAAGATCATGCTACTAAAAACTCGTCCTCGTGAAATAAAAAAAGGCCTTCTTCTATGTACCATTTTCATATAAATCTTGAAATGAAACTAAAACAAAGACAAAGTAATGACCATAAGATACAATAACAATAACAATAACATTTTCTAAAGGCATGAGCATTCCCTTTTAGGCAGGTATATGCCGATTCTTCGATGGTTTATCCCTTCTATCAAGTCCATATAAATAAAACCGAAGATGATCAACCCAACCATTTCATTGTGTTGTTCCCTTAACATGCTTAGAGTTAACTAAAAAGTTAATCTATTTGTGTTTATGACTGATACGATGTATTTGATTAATTACAATTTATAAGTAAAACGTAAATCTAAAAACACAATGTTTTTCAACGTTTAAATTCTTATTAGAAATCAATCAAAGAATCTATTACCCAAGTGTTTTGCGGAACAAACACTTGGGATTGAATAGACAAGGTATGGTGTCTCCTATCTAAACTCAAGCAATGCTTAAGTGGTAACAATATCGACCCACTGAGCTATCTCAGGGATTGGTTACTCTTTGTAGGAGAAAAGGAGTATTGTGAAAGTCTAAGCTTTTATTGCACAAAATACCTTACCCACTTTTCTCCATCTGTTTGCTATTTATGGGCAAACATGTAAGAGTACTGAAGATTAAAAATACATAAACAATAGGAAGGCGTGTCTGACAACTACAACAGTATTTGTAATTTCCAAAAACCAATAGGAATGCGCAAAAAAGTCTTCGAGTGTTAGTTCTGACACTTCTTGACTTTTAGCCGCTTTAGGGATGGTTTGTTTTCTGCCCTGATAAGACTTGTCCTTATTTCTTCAAACATTCCCGCTCAATCTCGCCTTTCTTTCAGGCTTCAGGTTCTTCAATCTTCGCCTTCAGTCTTTAGTCTTCAATCTTATTGTTGTTAAGGAGACTGGGGTTCAGTGAGTTCTTGTCCAACACTCACTGAACCCATTATCTTCTTCTTTGGATCAAGTAACACTTCAGGAAGATCCGCCTCCCTGAATTGATGAGTCTTTCTTCTTAGACTCGTCCTGAGCATCTTGAAGGTAACTCACTGAGTGACTGTTCACTCAGTGACTTAATTGTGTTTTCGGTTGATTAATACTTAGTGTAATTTGTATTCAAATCCTGTTTTAAGGATCCTTGGGTACTGAAGGACCCAACAATCTCCCCCTATTTGGATATAAATTATACTTAAGTGATTTGATCAGTTATGAGTGAGCTAATGACTTCTTCTCATACTGAATGTACTAGAAAGTAATTGAGGACACTGAAATAACAAAACAAAGGGCCATCATTTTATTAATTTCATTTACATGAGTCCTAACAACTAAACAATGTACAGGATAGTGGTGGTGTTGCAGATTCTTCAGTCAAACTTGTAACCAAGGGGTTCAAGCTTTGGTCTCTTAGATTCCAGCTCATGTTGGTCAGGATGTTCTTGGATCTTGATTCTCAGGTCATGACAGAACCTCGCATTTTCAGGACTCTGTATTGGGGAGGCCATCATGCGGTATCCAAGCATAGTTTTAATTCCTGCCTTATCAATGTCACTCCATCTTTGGAAGGCTTTATCACCAAACGCATCAGTAAAGAAGAGACTCCTTTCAGGTTGTTCAATGGCCAAGTTGTTCACGAATGTAACTCCTTCAGGGAGGGCTCTGTTGCATTCAAGGCCAGGAACTCTGATCTCAGGCTTTGACTCAATTTGTTTCCTCTTTCTTCTAGAGGACTGAGTAGGAGCAGACTGACTGGCTGGAGCTGGGAGAAGTGAGGGAATACCAAGTTCCTCAGGTGTTGTTGTAAGTTTTTCATATCTTAGCTTCAGGGATTTCATCAATTCCTTGACAACAACATTCGACTTTTTGAATATGATTGGACCCAATTCATCCAATTCAGTGATCCCAAAGTCAGCAAATCTAAAGGGATCATGAATTTCAAAGTTCCTCTTGTCAGGACCTCTAAAGACACTGATGACAGCAGGCTTGGTGTTTTGATGAATCTTTACATCAGTGATTGGTTCAGGTCTCAGTCTGCTTGTCATAACCCATTGGTACTTCTCAATCATCTTTTTCCTTATCTCCTCAGCCTTTTTCAACCTTTCTTCTCTTTTCTTCCTGAGAGCAGTCATCTCAGCATCC
This sequence comes from Artemisia tridentata subsp. tridentata, assembly GCA_021014915.2. NCBI lineage: Eukaryota > Viridiplantae > Streptophyta > Magnoliopsida > Asterales > Asteraceae > Artemisia > Artemisia tridentata. The sequence continues at coordinate 366,139,144 of CP139503.1, read as the reverse complement.
TGAGCTTTCACAAAGCTCTGACCACCTTTCCTTCCAGCAAGGGCTTTTGGTTCAAGTCCAATCTTTTTGGCCTCTTCACTGACCACCTGGATGAGGGCAGACTTGTTCAGCCTCTCTTCTTCAGCTGCTTTCTTCAACCCTTCTTCCTTCTCCATATGAGCCTGAATTTCAGCCTCAGTGAGAAGGTGCATCACTCCATTGATCTCATAAGGGACCTTGATTGGTTCATCAGGGTCAGGCCTTCTCTCTGAGGAAGCAGGCACCAATATTGTAGGCTCAGGCTCAGTAGTAGTAAGAATGCCTTTGCCTTTATCTTGAGTTGATGATGGGGTTGTTTCAGGAATCTCCTCCTCAGTGTGAGAAGGTTGTTGGCTGGAAGAAGCTTCAGTGACTTTCTCCCCCTCAACTGTTGCTTGAGCCATTGTGAGAGCAAGAGTTGGAGCGCTCAATGAAGTTGAGGGAGCAGCCTGACCTTTGAAAGCCTGATATATCTCAGTCATCATGGACTTAATGTCTGAGGTATCTTGCTGAAGTGTGGATACCTTGGCTTCAAGAGATGCCTGAGAAGCCTCGATAGCAGTCATCCTAGGTCCAAGATTCCAGGCCAAGGAATTCGAAGATTGGCCCAAGATGCCAAATGTGCCTCCATAAGAACCCGGGAAGACTTGATGGAGTCCACTGAAGAGCTGAGACCCTGAAGGTTAGAGGATTTCAGCATGTTGACAAGCTCAGTGAATTGAGCTGCCTGTCGCTGATAAGTCTCAGAAGCCTGAAGAATTTTCTTGTTGAGCACAAGGTCATCTTTAACTGACTCTTGAATAGTTGCAACGCTCTTGGTGATGTTGAAAAGAGTAACATTGAACATTTTAAGATTCTCATCAAGAGTTGTCAAGGAGTAAGAAATCCCTGATTGTTGCTCATTAACTTCATCATGATAAGCTTCAACAGATTCCTTCAGGTTGACATAGTGAACTGCAGCTTCACAATGTTGGTCAAAAATTTCTTCAGTGAGCCCTTGAAAGAGAGCATTGTTGGCTTTCTGTAAGAACTTGACCAATTGTCTTTCAGTGAGAGGAAGAATGTTGTCATACTTCCTGAGATTAGATGGGCAGGATGATTCAGAATCCGATGAATGATCAGCCTGAGATGCTGATTCTTCACCTTGTGGTGGAGAAGACTGATGCGATTGTACAGTGAGTAGAGCATCAATGTCCATATCAATACCTGCCTCAAACACTTCTTCCTCACTATCAATGCTGAGCTCTTCATCAGACAAGAGAACAGCCTGAAAATCCGCTATTGACTGAATCTGCAACTGGGTTTGGCCAGGTCTTGACCCCACCATAATAAGTGAGTGGGTTTGCTCAGCCTGGCATTTGGGGTCAGTTCCTGAGGGAATGGATCCGCCTTGAGGGGGTTGTGGTTCCATATCAGCGGGTGGTTGCATGCCCCCTGAGTCTTTGTCCCCATGTGCGCCTTCAAGTACTGATGGGTGTTTTTCAGTACTATAACTAGGCACACTTAGTGATTGTTGATGGACCCCCTTCCCATCAGGGTTGTACTGCCTTTTTGGGGATTTAGGGTCCTTGACTCCCTGAGACCCTGAGTATGATTTCTCAGGGCCGTAAACAGGATGTGATTGGGTGTGGGTCCCCTTCTCAGTAGAATAGTGCTGCCCTACCGAGGATTCAGGACCCTTTTCTCCCTCAGGCACTGATTGTGATTTTTCAGTGCCTTCATCGGGATGTGATTGGGTGGAGGTTCCTGACTCCACTGACTTGTTTATGTCAGTAGAGCCTTGAGGAAGGGTTTTGCCCGAGGACACTGAGAGTGATTTCTCAGTATCCTTCGTTGGCTTTTCTTTTAAGGCCAAGAGGGTCTCAATGATAGGTGTCTGAGAGGTCTTGGTCGTTTGCCCTTCTTTTGAGGCAGAAGATCCAAGGGCGAGTGGTGTGGGTTTCACCACCTTCTTGGTCCCTGCCTTCTTCTTCTTCTTCTCCTGCTTTTCAGGAGAAGGAATAGGTGATATTGCATTTTCACCCTGAATGACTACCAGCATGTAGTCGGTCAGGGATACTGGTTGTACCTCAGTGAGGTCTCTAGAATAGTTGGCCTTATGTAAGACGTCAGGTTTTGATCCTTGAACGTCAGGCCTAACATAATCAGAGCCTAATAAGGCCTGAAGCACGCAGGAAATAAACCTAGGGTAAGACATGTGTCTTTGTCTAGATTTTCCTGAGAGCTTAGCCACGAGGTCACGGAAGATTATTCCTCCGATATCAATCTTTTTACCCTCCAGGAGACTGAACACCATCAATTGTTGTGATGCGTTCAACTATTCCGTGGAGGATTTATTGCCTCCAAGGCCAATAATGAACCTGGGGCCACATCAGGTTGTTTGGGGTCATGTGGCCCTAGAAAAAGCAATTCTGCTTTAACTTCTTGGTCAGTGGGGTTGGGCTCAAAATTCTCAGCAAAATCAAGGCCAGTGGCTTTGATGAAGGTTTTGTAATCAAGGGAGAGGGTCCTTCTCCCATTCATCACTGAGAATGTGATAATTGAGTCCTTGGTGTCTTCAGGGCTAGTTGCCACTGCAGTACACCAGAATTCCCTCAAGTAGTCATGATATATGACTGAGGGGGTCTTTGTGAACGTCGTAGCGAGAAAGCAGTTTTGAAGGTATTTAACTACATTCTTGTACGCCCAAAACTTTTGGGGGTAGGCAAAGTTTCCTACCACGTTGTTCTTGGTCATGTCTACGCCCTCCATGAGGAATTCCACATTTGGGGCGTATGTAATAGCATTAGAAGAAGCCATTTTTGTTGGGTAAGTCTGGGTATAACAAAGATGGTGTGGGTTTCTAAAAGCTAAGAACACACACACAAAATTTTGTTTTGAAAGAAAAAAGGCAAGAATTTGCTTAAGATTTTCTAAAAAAAACATGTGTGTTTTTTTGTTTGGGGGGGTATTTATAGGGAAGTGAAGTGGATGGTATTTTAGGCATTAAGCAGTTTAATTTCTCAAAAGATATTTTTTGAAAACTGTTTTGAATAAAACTTTTGGGATCCGCATTAAATGCTTAACCACTCCACTATCCCTGTTTTGCGCAACTGTCAAGGCAAATAGTTGTGCCGTCTGCAAAAAGTATAACTTGCAAAGTTGAGTCATCACATATATGTTATGTGATTGGAGTGGCATTAAATGCCAAGTGGAAGGTGGTGGCCCATGAGGTGCATGCCAGAAAGGCAAAAGAACAAATATTCTTATATTAAATAAGAATTCAGTTACCAACCTCGGAAATTTACTAACTGGATACTTAGAGCATTTAAGTTAGCATTGAATGTCTTCTGAGGGCCCTGAATGACTCTTCATTCAGTGAACCTGCTTGTTCAGGACTTGTGTTTAGTTCCTGATGGTTCAAGGGTTCAGGAACTTGGGTTTAGTTCCTGAGGTACAAGGGTTCAGGAACTTGGGTTTAGTTCCTGAGGTTCAGTGATCCTTTTCACTTAGGAACACATTGAGTCAGGGACATGGGTTTTTCAGAATTTACATTTAGTTGGATGGATTCAATCAGTGGACTGAATCTCAATATCCAACATTCCTAATTCAGCTTTCAGTCTTGTGAAAGTTGGTTCATCTAATGGTTTGGTAAATATATCAGCTAGCTGATATTCAGTAGGAATGAAGTGTAATTCACTGTCACCATTCATGACATGGTCCCTGATGAAATGATATCTAATATCAACGTGTTTTGTTCTCTGATGAAGAACAGGGTTGTTTGAGATGACAATTGCACCTGTGTTATCACAAAAGATGGGAACCATCTTGTACTGAATTCCATAGTCACTGAGTTGACTTTTCATCTAGAGTATATTTGCACAACAACTTGCTACTGCAACATATTCAGCTTCAGCCGAGGACATGGCAACTGATTGTTGCTTCTTAGCACTCCAATAGACTACTTTCCCACCTAGGAATTGGCAGGAGCCTAAGGTGCTTTTTCTGTCCATGTTGCATCCAGCATAGTCAGATTCTGAGTATCCTTTGAGATCAAAGCCTGAACATTTTGGATAGTATAATCCAAGGTTTGGAGTACCTTTCAGGTACATGAGTATCATTTTCACAGCTGTGAGATGAGATTCTCTTAGGTCAGATTGGTATCTGGCACATAAGCACACTGAGAATTGGATGTCAGGCCTTGATGCAAGTAGATACATCAGTGATCCTATCATTCCTCTAAAGAGAGTTTGATTCACTGGTTTACCAGTAAGGTCAGGACCAAGGTTGTTTGGTGGTACCATGGGAGTTTTAACTGAGGCACAGTCACTGAGCTCATACTTCTTTAGTAGGCTCCTGACATACTTCTCTTGACTGATAGAGGTTCCTTTATCAGTCTGCTTGACTTGCAGTCCAAGAAAGTAAGTCAGTTCTCCCATCATGCTCATTTCAAAATTTTTTTTTTGCCATCAGTTTTTCAAACTGTTTGCAAAGTTTATAACTTGTTGAGCCAAAGATGATGTCATCAACATATACTTGTACAAGTATGACATCATTATTTATCCTATAGATAAACAATGTGTTGTCTATCTTGCCTCTGACAAATTTATTTTGGATCAGGAAGGCTGAGAGAGTTTCATACCATGCCCTGGGAGCTTGTTTCAGTCCATAAAGGGCTTTGTTAAGCTTGCAAACATAGTCAGGAAACTCATGGCTTTCAAATCCAGGAGGTTGTTGAACATAAACTTCTTCTTTCAGTGACCCATTTAAGAATGCACTTTTAACATCCATTTGGTACACCTTGAAGTTCATGTAGGTAGCAAAGGCAAGGAAGATCCTGATGGCTTCCATCCTTGCCACTGGTGCAAATGTTTCTTCATAGTCAATGCCTTCTTGTTGGTTATAGCCTTTGGCTACAAGTCTGGCTTTGTTTTTAATGACTATGCCATTTTCATCAGATTTGTTTTTGAATACCCATTTCATGCCAATGACTGAAACATCTTCAGGACACTTGACCAAGGTCATTACCTTGTTTCTGTCAAATTGTTCCAGTTCATCATGCATGGCCTGAACCCAACTTGGATGATTAAGTGCTTCCTTGACACTTTTGGGTTCAATTGTGGAGATGAAGTCCACAAATAGGCATTCATTGGCTGAGGCTGCTCTTAGTTGTGCAGCCATGCTTCTAGTGAGCATGCCTTCAGTAGGCTCTCCAATTATATTTACAAGTTCTATATCCTGAGACCTAGTCCAACTGTCCTGAGGTCTTGGGAACTGATTAGAACGTGAGGAGGCCAGATGGGTAGGGTCAGGATCAGATACATGATGATCTTCAGCATCTTGAGTGTCTGAGTGGGTTGACTCATCACTATGATTGGTTGGTTCCTGAGCACTTTGTTCAGACTGAATGATTGCATCAGTACTTCTTTGTGCTTCAACAAACTCAGTGATGGTTGGGTAAGGAAGGTTGTGAGGGATGATGTAATAGGAGATGTCAGCATTTGGTTGGTACTGAGTGGAAGGACCATTGTCAGGATGATGTTCATCAGGAGGGTATTTTGATGAATCATCAATGCCTATCTCTTCCACTGAGGTGTTAGACACACTGATTGCATCAGTGCTCTCATCAAAGGTAACATGGAATGTTTCCTCAGTTTGCTGTCTCCTAGTGTTGAACACCCTGAAGGCTTTTGAGACTAGTGAGTATCCTAAGAAGTATCCATCATCACCCAAAGACATGAAGGTAGCTGATACCAGGGATCCTTCCTTTGAATAACTCATAGGGGGGTTTTGCTATGTCTCTTGACAATGATGGATCTGTTTTGTGTGTAACAGGCAGTCTTTACTGCTTCAGTCCAAAAGTGTTTGGAAAGGACTGATCCATTTAGCATTGTCCTAGCTGCTTCAATGAGTGTTCTATTTTTCCTTTCAGCCACACCATTTTGTTCAGGTGTGTAAGGAGAGGAAAAATTTTGGGAAATTCCTTTCTCATCACAGAAACATTCAAGTTCATAGTTTTTGAACTATGTTCCATTGTCAGTCCTAATCTGTTTGACTTTGATGTCATTTTTATTTTCAATGTTCCTGACAAAGGACATGATTGTTTCAGCCGCTTGACTCTTTTTTATCAGGAAGTAAACCCAACTATATCTTGAGTATTCATCCACAATGGCCAGAGTATACTTCTCATGTTTAATGGATCTAGGACTGATAGGCCCAAATAGATCCATATGGAGAAGATGAAGGCAGTTCCTGATGGAAAAGTTTGTTTTGGTTTTAAAGGATGCTCTATGATGTTTACCTTTTTCACAGGCAGAGCATGGTTTATCTTTTGAAAACACAAGTGATGGTAAGCCAAGGACCTTGTTTTGTTTCACAAGATTGTTTATGTTTTTAAAGTTCAGGTGGGAGAGTCTCTTATGCCAAAGCCAGTTGAGGGTATCAGTGGCCTTAGTAAAGAGACAAGTTCCATTCTGAGTTAGACTGGACATGTCTAACACATAAACATCTTGTCTTCTTGGTGCAATAAGGACAACTTCCTTATTTGCATTGAAGATGGTTCCTTGCTTATCATCAAACTGAACTATGTATTTTGCATCACATAGTTGACTGACACTGATCAAATTGTATTTAAGACCATTAACATAAGCTATCCTAGTAAAGACTATACCATTGCAGTTTACTGAGCCATAACCTTCAGTGAGACATGATGAATTGTCAGAAAATATCACTTTGGGTCCTGATTCATCCACATATTTGTTCAGATACTCTTTCACACCAGTCATGCTCCTTGAACATCCACTATCTAGATGCCAAACAGGATCCCTGGCATGCCTCTGCACAAATGGTAAACTGAGTTAGTTCTTTCTAGGACTCCATATCTTGGAGGGCTTGACTTTGGTGGTCTTTCTAAAAGTGACAATTGATTTATGGTCAGTGGTTGAGTGGACTGAGCTACCACAAGTTTTGCATTTAATTGCAGAGGTAGCCTCAGTAGACTGAGAGGATGACATGGTCATATCTCTTCTGGTCTGAATGACCTTATCATGTCCTGAGGTGTCATGAGTGGGATCTCCACAAATTTCACAACTATTGTCCATTAGACAATCCTTAGGAAGGTGGTCATTGAATCCACAGTGAGGGCAAGGTGCAAAAGGCTTGGCCTTTTGTTTCTGTTTTTGTTTAGAATCAGAAGGGCATTTTAAAGCCTGAGCTTTAAAGCCTGCCATCTTTGATGTGGCTTTGTATAATTTGTGATCAGAGGTCCTGTGATCTTCCTTTTTGCAAATCATGCAGTAAATGATTCTATAACAATCATCAGTGAAATGATTGGTAAAGTGACACAGTTCACATCTTTTTAGGGGTTTGAAGGGTTTTGGTTTGGTGCTTGAGGAAGCTGATTTGGGTTCCTTCTTGGATTGAGAAGGTTTCTTAGAAGATTCAATCTTCTCACTCAGCTTCCTGACCATTTCAGTCAATTGATCAATTTTTGACTCAGGGCTTTCAGTTTTTACTTCAGAAGGGACTGAAGTTGATGAGTCATCAGAATGTACTGAGCCTTCAGGGGTTTGCCTTTTCAGGAGGGTTTTTCCCATTCCTGGATTCTCCTTTGGAGAATACTGAGAGTAGACCAATGGTGGGAGGTCTGAGCTTGGTGCAGCACCCTGAAGGATATTCAGAGGTGGGAGTGGTGAGAATGATTCTGATTCAGACTCATTGACTGACTCAGTACTACTGGGTTGGTCAGTGAGTCCAATCATATTTTTCAGAGCCTGACTTTCAGGAAGCAAGATTTTTCCAGTCTCAAAGTTTGGTAACTTACTGACTGGGTTGTCCCTGACAATCCAGTCATTTGACTTGGGTTGCATTTCTTGCTCAAAAGATATGCCAGCTGGAATAAAGGTCATTTCACTGTGACTCTCACTGGGAGTTTCAGTGAGATGGTCAATTCCTATTGTTTTCTTAGGAATTAAACCAATAGTATCAAAGACCTTGGGGTTCTTTTTAGTCCAGCCTTTAATGACAGCCTTTTCTTTGTTAAGTTCATTTTGCAGGGCTTGGTTTTGTTTCAAAATTTCAGTGTTTTGAATTTTTAGAGTAATAGTTTCTAACTTGGCTTGTTTTAGTACAAGCATTTCATCTCTACATTTATTCAATTCTAACACAAGATTGTTGTATTTTGAAATCAAGTTAAGCCTTTGTTCTTCAACAAACTTAAGATCTACACAAATGTAATTCATATAAGACTGCAAATCAGAATCATCATCCATAGATAGTAAAGTGTTTACCTTCTTCATGGTAATGTTCACCCACTCTCCATTCCTTGCATGGATTTTTCCAACAGCCACCTGATCACCTTCAGAAAGTGCCATAAGTGCACTCACTCTAATTTCCTCATCTTCTGAGGAGACCTCTTCTTCATCCCAGTCATAAGCTTCTGCTAAAAGAACCTTGTTCTTTGTCTGAACAGGTTTGGGTATATGAGCAGCCTGAGACATTGAGGGATTAGTTTCAAGAAGTGCAAGTTTAGCCTTAGCTTTCCTATATTTTGCTTCAAAGTCTTTTTGACCCTTTTGAACATTATTGTTTTGAAAGTTTGGGTCGACTGAAGCATTCTAGGTTGAAACTTGCGAGTTCCTAAGGAACTGTTTCCTGAAAATTTATATGAGGGTTCTGAGATGGTTTTAGAATAACAGTCTCTAGAAAAATGACCCTTTTTACCACAATTAAAACATTCAGTGGTTTCATTTGCTTTGGCTTTTGAAAAGTTGGACTGATTTCTTTTGATGAAACGTTTGAATTAGCAAGGAGTGCCCTTTCTTGGAATTCCAAGTTTAAATCATTTAGGTACTCATCACCAGTTCTTTCATCAATCTCATCTTCAGAATCCTCTTGAAAATCCTGCACAACACCATTAGAATAAAAGGCAGTTGATATGGGTGAGGAGGTCAAAGCCTTTTTGGTCTCAAGAGCTTTTAAGTCTGGGTATCTCCTTGAGATAAATTTGTCTTCATAGACAAACTTCTCATAGATCTCAGGGAGCTCAAGGGTCTGAATGTGATTAGCATTCCTGAGGCCTTGTGAGAAGTTTAGCCACTTCTCATAGAGACTGTTGACAAAGCAAACATTTGTCTCATGCTTAGACAAAACTACACCATCATTTGATAGTTCGTTTATCAAAGTCTTGTATCTGGTATAAGTCTGAGAGAGACTTTCAGAGTCCTTTGCTCTGAAAGTGTTATACTCAAGTTTCAGGTCCATAATCCTGTTTTCCTTGGTATTTGAGGGACCCTCAAAGCTATTGATCAAGTCATCCCAAGTTTGCTTGGCTGTTGAACAGTTGATGACTGATTCCATTATATCGTCAGGAAGACAAGATATAATGATGTTTTTCAGGCGTTGGTCTTGATTGACCACCCTTCTCTCACCAATGGTCCATTGAGCTTCAGGCTTGTTTAGCCCTTCAGCAGTCTTTGGGACATAGGGACCATCTTTGACACAAGTGATGTAGTATGGTTCCATACCAGTCAAGTAGCAAAGCATTCACTTTTTCCACTTGCTAAATTTACCAGCTTCAAGTCTTGGGGCAACAGCTGAAAAGCTTTCACCCTTTTTATCGACTAGCTGGGGCACATTAATATCAGCCATAGTAGGATCTTGGTTTTAAAAACCTTGAGCACTCTTAGTTTTTTTGAAAGATTTTATAAACCAGAAGCTCTGATACAACTTGTTGTTCCCTTAACACGCTTAGAGTTAACTAAAAAGTTAATCTATTTGTGTTTATGACTGATACGATGTATTTGATTAATTACAACTTATAAGTAAAACGTAAATCTAAAAACACAATGTATTTCAACGTTTAAATTCTTATTAGAAATCAATCAAAGAATCTATTACCCAAGTGTTTTGCGGAACAAACACTTGGGATTGAATAGACAAGGTATGGTGTCTCCTATCTAAACTCAAGCAATGCTTAAGTGGTAACAATATCAACCCACTGAGCTATCTCAGGGATTGGTTACTCTTTGTAGGAGAAAAGGGGTATTGTGAAAGTCTAAGCTTTTATTGCACAAAATACCTTACCCACTTTTCTCCATCTGTTTGCTATTTATAGGCAAACATGTAAGAGTACTGAAGATTAAAAATACATAAACAATAGGAAGGCGTGTCTGACAACTACAACAGTATTTATCATTTCCAAAAACCAATAGGAATGCGCCAAAAAGTATTCGAGTGTCAGTTCTGACACTTCTTGACTTTTAGCCGCTTTAGGGATGGTTTGTTTTCTGCCCTGATAAGACTTGTCCTTATTTCTTCAAACCTTCCCGCTCAATCCCGCCTTTCTTTCAGGCTTCAGGTTCTTCAGTCTTCGCCTTCAGTCTTTAGTCTTCAATCTTATTGTTGTTGAGGAGACTGGGGTTCAGTGAGTTTTTGTCCAACACTCACTGAACCCATTACCTTCTTCTTTGGCTCAAGTAACACTTCAGGAAGATCCGCCTCCCTGAATTGATGAGTCTTTCTTCTTAGACTCGTCCTGAGCATCTTGAAGGTAACTCACTGAGTGACTGTTCACTCAGTGACTTAATTGTGTTTTCGGTTGATTAATACTTAGTGTAATTTGTATTCAAATCATGTTTTAAGGATCCTTGGGTACTGAAGGACCCAACACATTGCCAGCTTGAACTGAAAAGTGAAAGAGATGTTGTAGCTCATGAACTACTCACCAAGCTAGATCAGTTAAAGGGCTACACTATATTGGCATGTATGTTTGATGCGTGCGTGCAAGTGCTCTAATTTATACCCACGGTATGTCGTTGTGGTTTTAGCAGTATTCAAGTTTTAAATTTATATTTAGCCGACTTATCAATAACACACACACTTTAACGAGCAGTGTACCCGGTCAGTATGTATATAATGGTAAGTAGAGTGTCGATCACTAAGAGTGGAACGTATTATCTAGTTATTCTAATCAGTATTTTAATATCTTAAGTTAGCTATACAACCTAATTTAACGCAAGGGGGGTTTCAGCCTGAGAGACTGGCACGGTTTGGTTGCAATTAAATAATAAACTAACTAATAGGCACGAATCAGCGAATAGCACACACGTACACAGATAAATACTCGAGACAATAAGAAGACCTGTCCTGATAGTTAAGTAGCTTGTCACTTGTTTTATTGCTAGTTTTATATGAAGTGTATAGTTCGATGCAACGCACCGAGATTAAGTCCTTTCTCGTTGGTTCTAATCTTATCGGCGAGTAAACCCTTAATGATTACTTATGACTATCCCATTTATCTTTCTTCCTACTTTTCTACAGACGATAGAATGCATAGGCGATCTAATAAATAGGCGAGGAAGGGGCATGGCGACCCAAGCAATACTCAGCTAGACACAGAGGTTATCAATGCACTAATAAAAGTCACCAAAGACATCAACATATAAACTTTAATTAATGGGAAAGCAATTTTAAGGGGAGTTGATGTGAATGATAACATAACACAAGCCCATCAATCCTGATCAATTAAAGTGTACTAATACAATAAAACAAAACTACTTAATGAATTGAATACATGCAGGACCTTCTTACAGCTCTCGTATCTTTGTTCAAGGTGTGTCTTGTGCTGCTACTTCGACTGAATTCGGCCTAGGGCTTCTGTCCTTCGAATATCGTACGTACCAAAAGTCTCTTAAAGTCGTCTGACTTTGGGGTATTTATAGTTTCTGTCTGAGGTAAGATGCGGCGCATCTAATAAGTAGATGCGGCGCATTGACTTAACTTCACGTGGGGTCCAAGATTAATATATTCAGGAATATTCGTACACCGCCAGAAGATGCGGCGTAACTCCATTTATAGATGCGGCGCATGTCCTCTTGTATCTTGGATCGTATCTTGTGAAATCTGGATAGTGATGCGCCGTATGTAATAAGCAAGATGCGGCGTATCTGGAGCAGAATAGTCTTGATCTTGTACATTTCAGTAGACTCTTAACTTCTTGCTTGTTTTGCTCCATAATTAGTCCAAAATCGCCAAGTTTCACCAAATGCTTGTTTTTACCTGAGAATTACAAAAGTAAACATTAACGTATCAATTCTCACAGATAATATAATAAAACAAGTCAAATAAATAGGATAAATGACGGTAATAAAATGTACTTATTTGAGTTCATCAAATATCCCCCCACTTGAACTTTACTTGTCCCCAAGTAAACCTTAGAATTAATCTTATGAAAATGTATCCTAAAAGATATTAGGATTTATTTTTATATTTAAGCATATATTCGTTTTTTGTCATAATCACACAACCAAACACTTAACGAATTAGAAGTAAAATAAAATATTTTGATAAAAGCAAATCTAATCGTTTAACTGTCCAGTCGTGACGAATATTCTATCATACGCTTGGCAAGTATACACATCTCCCCCACTAAAGCCAAGGAATAACAACTCTAAAGCGGTAAAAAGGGTTTGTAGGTTTAAGGGTTAATCATTCTCCTTAATCTCTATCGATCTCAAATTCCAGAAAAGGCGACAAAATCACAAATACATGATCGAATCCACGAACACGATACTTGCAATTGCTCAAATCCTTAACTCGAATAGGCTAAAGATAGGACCAAGTAATCTTCACCAATAATATTATATCAAAAAGGGCGACAAAATCATAAATACATAGCCGAATCCACGACTACGATACTTAAGATTGCTCAAATCCCTAATCTCAATAAATCAAAGGTTTGGATAAAGAATAATATAGGGTATGGATAATATTTGGGATACAAATTGGTGTAAAATAAAAAATAAACGAAACAGATAAATTAAAATCCTAAGTGTGGTTAATCACTATCCCAACCATCCCATGAATAAGACTCATATCATAGAATAACTCACGCTTTAACACTTGAAACACACGCTTTAGGTAGACACGAATTATACTCAACAAGATCTCAGTCAAAGAATATCCTTTAGTTGGCGTTCCCATAACGTTCAACTCCCATTCAATCCATAGATATAATATACAACAACTAGTGGTGATATCGACCACTTAATACAAAACTTTACATAAGTTGGTTAAAACAAACATCCAACTCTTCCTTGAAACACACTATAATGATAACTCTGGATAAACATAGATGTGTAAAATTTCACCACATCACTATAATGATAACTCTGGATAATTTTTCCATACTTTTCATGACTTCAGAAATAACGGTAATAGTGAAAGTAGTAAACACACGAAAAATAAACTCAAAGATATACAATATTTACTTTCACTCCAATTGCATTGTGCAATTTCCCGACCTAACCATAGATAATGAATCACGCACGCGAACACAGGTAATGTAAGGAAACACACTTTGCCTAAAGCAATTAACCAACCATGGATTTTAATCTACAGGGTAGGCTAAGGTGTAAGGGTGTAACGAAACATTTTAACAAAGGTGTAAGAAACGAAAGGAATGGCTCTGAGTGTTTTTCTAGGGGTATCTTACTCTAAAAATGAGAGTAACAAAAGGGTTTATACGGGGGTTAACTAACCAGTGTAGTTAGCTAATAACACATAACATATAATAGGCTATTTAGGTGTAATCCTAGAATTTTACCAATTTAGACAAGTCATTCCAATTATATAAAATAATACTTATTATGGTGGTCTCGAATAGTATACAAGCCACGTTCTAAAGTTTACAAGTCACCGGCACACTCATAGATTTGTGAATTTTGAAAAATCACAATTTTTGAAAATAACGTCATGTGTGCAGCTATGCAACTTAGACTTTAAACAAAAACATGCTAAAAATTTTAAATTTTGATATATTAAGCACATTTTAAGCATAATTTTTGAAAAAGTTTAGGACAAGTGTTAAGTGTTCTAATTCTCCAATCCCCCCACTTAAGTTAAACAACGTCCTCGTTGTTTGTATAAAAGATTAAAAACTGGAAAATAAAAGAATTAGAACAGAAAAACTCCCCTGAGATTTGCTCGGTATGATCCTCCATTTGTATAAGAGCAAAAATCAACTTCTTGTGGATGAGAACGTTTAAGCTTCATAATCGATGTATCCACAGGAAATGCAGGAATCTATAATACCACCAAGACTTTAAACACACCTAAGTTAAGAAAGTTCAAACTTGCATAATACATTAGTAGTTAGTAAAAATAAAATGTAAAAATTAAAACTGAAAATCATCAGGTCAGTCGATGCGCCGTATCTTATGGAAGAAGATACGCCGTATCGAGCCTGGAATAATTACGAATCAGAATAGAAGATGCGCCGCATCCTTAACCAGGGATGCGCCGCATTAAAATAAACTGACAAAAAGTTTTAAAGTTGAAAATAAAAATGCAGAAAATAAAATAAGATATGACCAGTGCAGGAGATGTGTCGCATCTCAGGATTGAGATGCGCCGTATCCTCTGCGGGCCTGACTGACTCGACACAAAACAGAATAGTAAAAGTTTTCCGGGTTGTCTCCCGGTCAGCACTTGTCTTTATTCCAGAGTCTTCAAGTTAGACTCACGTTCAGCTCTTTATTCAGTTCTTGTCACGGTCCATCCTTCTTCCTTCATCCGAAAGATGTTCCCGTATAGCTTTGCAACATTTTCTTCCGTTCGACTTAATCTAGTATAACTCTTGGTCTTCGTCGCAACATATTCCTCATCTGGTCCCAAAGAGTATTTGATGATTTTAAATTTTTCAGAAATAATCATGGGTGGCTCATTATAAGGGATCCCAAGTAGTTGACATTTTCTTTTGATGAATTCTTCTTCGTTTTTATCAACAAACTTAAAATAAGGATCCTTAATCAAATAGTCATCAAGTTCATCAATTAATGAATCATCATCTTGAATTGCCTCCCACTCTCTTTCCAATTCCCGTTGTAACCGTCGACTAAGCTTAGTGTAATCATCAAATTGTTCATGCACCCATTCCCAGAAAGTAGTATTCGATGTTCCCTTTAGCTCTTTCAAGTATTCGATTCTACCCTTTTCTTGCAAAGCCTCCGCTTTTTGTGGGCAGTCTTCAACATTTTCATACCACTCATAGTCTTCAAAGGTCACATCGTTTCCAACCCGTTTCATTCCAATTATACTTCCCCCATTACAGGTTCCGTCACTCTTATAATCACAGGTCGGCCATACACTACTCCCATCCTTGAAAACGAAAGGTGTACAAGTGTGATTAATGTGCTCAAATTCCCATGGTTTATCCCAAACCCATGGTATTTGGTCATTCCATTCGTTGTACCAGGTGTTTTTGAAATCATCATAAGTTTTGAATCCTGGTAGATCTCCAGTTAGCACATCATCGTCGACTTGAAGAAGGTAATTAAATTCTTTGAATTGTTTGCACAAGGGTGTCTCATAATCGAACACGTCAATGTCTATTCTGAATAATTCTTCAATGCCCTCATTGATTGTTGAATCATGAAGTGACGACCCATAGTCGCTCTCTACTTCTTCATCTTCCCCTCTCATCCAATATACCCATAACGCATCTTTAGTAGCTCGATCCATGCTCTTATGGTTATTGAACTTACTAGCCAACCACTCTGAAAAATCAACATTGTTAGGATCATGGTCAACGTCAAAGCAAGCTTTACCAATCATTTTCCTCCTTATCTCCATGAACTCGTTAAATTGCTCCCTAAAACTCCGTGTCAACCATGAAGTCATAATCCGCTTGACTTCATTCGCAGGGGCAAATTTCGGACTACCATATTTAAGTTCAAGCCATTCTTCGAGGGAGATGTCCATCAACCTTACCAACCTGCCATGAAATAGTAACTCCGCTACAGCATAAATTCTTTCATCGTCCAGATAGTTCTCATTTAATCCCCAGTACTGTTCGGAATAAGGCATGTAAGAGTTTTGTACAGGTTGGGTATTGCCTCCACCACAGCTTTTATTGCTTGAGTTCATGTATTCAATTTGGAATTTCCCATCATTCTCTTCGATAATAGTCCAAGTCAATCCTTTAGATTCAACGATGGGCCATAAGAGTAGCAATTCATCTTCAGTGTAGCTCATTAGTAACTCATAAGAGAATATCCCATCTTCAATATTGCATAAACGTTTAAATTCCTTATAAGTAGCCTCAAGAGGGGTTTCCCAAGAAAATAAATCGGCGTCAATCATGAGCACATTGAAGTTGACATCATCAAAAACTTTCACATCGAATGAATCCGAAAGCAAGAGTTCCTTAGCAAGATATCCGTTCACTGACATGTCTTCCATAGCAAAACCTGTCATCATAGGTAAAATCTTCAGTAGGATTTGTTCGCTAGAAGAGAAATTAATGAATATAGAAACGGATATAAGAATAAAAATAGCTGATATCTGCAGACGATGCGCCGTATCCAAAAAGTTGGATACGCCGTATCTTATAATCGTTAAAATTTAATCAGACTTTATTCAGAAAATAGATACGCCGCTTATAAGTTAGAATGCGCCGTATCAATTTTAATTATCAAAAATCGATATACTTATTAAAATTAAATGCGTCGTATTAACAAAAGTTAATGCGCCGTATTTTCGTTACATTTCAAAATATAAGATTTTTGATTCAGAAGATACGCCGTATCGACAGAGATCGATGCGTCGTATCTGTTTAATAATTCGAAAACTGTTTTTAATTAAAATAATAGATGCGCCGTATCTGCTAAAGCAGATGCGTCGTATCGCGTTAACGTTTAGAAAAAATTTCTTATTAAAAACAGATACGCCGTATCTTGGGGAAAAGATGCGTCGTATCGAATCAATTAAACTCGTTGTATTTTATAAAAAATTAAACGCAATACGCCGTATCTATGAAAATAGATTCGCCGTATCGTTTGAATAAGCTCAGTACAACGATAGCAGAACACAGAAAATACGAAAAATAAAAACAAATAAAAACAAACGAAAACAAAAAATAAAAGAAAACAAATAACACACAAAACAAAAAAAATATGCAAATAATACAATGAATACAATTAATCTAATATACAACACAGTTAGCGGTTAGATTAAAAACCTAATTAAAATACTAATCAAATTAACAGATAATAACAATTCACTCCCCGGCAGCGGCGCCAAAAACTTGGTGCGTGCGTGCGAGTGCTCTAATTTATACCCACGGTATGTCGTTGTGGTTTTAGCAGTATTCAAGTTTTAAATTTATATTTAGCCGACTTATCAATAACACACACACTTTAACGAGCAGTGTACCCGGTCAGTATGTATATAATGGTAAGTAGAGTGTCGATCACTAAGAGTGGAACGTATTATCTAGTTATTCTAATCAGTATTTTAATATCTTAAGTTAGCTATACAACCTAATTTAACGCAAGGGGGGTTTCAGCCTGAGAGACTGGCACGGTTTGGTTGTAATTAAATAATAAACTAACTAATAGGCACGAATCAGCGAATAGCACACACGTACACAGATAAATACTCGAGACAATAAGAAGACCTGTCCTGATAGTTAAGTAGCTTGTCACTTGTTTTATTGCTAGTGTTATATGAAGTGTATAGTTCGATGCAACGCACCGAGATTAAGTCCTTTCTCGTTGGTTCTAATCTTATCGGCGAGTAAACCCTTAATGATTACTTATGACTATCCCATTTATCTTTCTTCCTACTTTTCTACAGACGATAGAATGCATAGGCGATCTAATAAATAGGCGAGGAAGGGGCATGGCGACCCAAGCAATGCTCAGCTAGACACAGAGGTTATCAATGCACTAATAAAAGTTACCAAAGACATCAACATATAAACTTTAATTAATGGGAAAGCAATTTTAAGGGGAGTTGAAGTGAATGATAACATAACACAAGCCCATCAATCCTGATCAATTAAAGTGTACTAATACAATAAAACAAAACTACTTAATGAATTGAATACATGCAGGACCTTCTTACAGCTCTCGTATCTTTGTTCAAGGTGTGTCTTGTGCTGCTACTTCGAATGAATTCGGCCTAGAGCTTCTGTCCTTCGAATATCGTACGTACCAAAAGTCTCTTAAAGTCGTCTGACTTTGGGGTATTTATAGTTTCTGTCTGAGGTAAGATGCGGCGCATCTAATAAGTAGATGCGGCGCATTGAGTTAACTTCGCGTGGGGTCTAAGATTAATATATTCAGGAATATTCGTACACCGCCAGAAAATGCGGCGTAACTCCATTTATAGATGCGGTGCATGTCCTCTTGTATCTTGGATCGTATCTTGTGAAATCTGGATAGTGATGTGCCGTATGTAATAAGCAAGATGCGGCGTATCTGGAGCAGAATAGTCTTGATCTTGTACATTTCAGTAGACTCTTAACTTCTTGCTTGTTTTGCTCCATAATTAGTCTAAAATTGCCAAGTTTCACCAAATGCTTGTTTTTACCTGAGAATTACAAAAGTAAACAATAACGTATCAATTCTCACAGATAATATAATTAAACAAGTAAAATAAATAGGATAAATGACGGTAATAAAATGTACTTATTTGAGTTCATTAATGTTCAAATGATTATGTGGGTGCATGAGGTTTTAATCATACGCCTCATTGGTCTTGTACAATATGCCAAAGGAGAGTTTCCCTGTAATTGCTTATTGCTTACCTAAATCGTGTACAAATGTAGATTTATTTAGCATAGTCCGACTGTCCGAGTAGCTGATTAAATATCAAACAATTCTTACATTTGCATGACCATACATGACCAGGGTGGGTTGGTTAGGTGAACTGTGGACATGGTTCGACTGTTCTCCATTAAATAGGGGGTGGTGCGCTATCTGATACTAGCCACTGCTATTGGTGGTAATACTGCTGTCATCTTTTAGTAAGAAGCATGTCACCTAAAAGGCGAAACAGGACAAAAAGTTCCCGGAACAAAATTATATCTTATGAGACTAACACCATAAACATATACTCATTTGGCAAACGTTATATACTTAAGAAGTTTTTAAAAGGTAAAGATTTTTAGAAGCGGGTTTCAATAATACCCGTAGAAAACTAGAAACATTGTCATATGAACAAGCATCACAAGCAATCCTCAAATTCATAAAATATCAATACAACTTCCAAAAATGAGTCAATCTAGTCTTACTAGGTCTCGAGGTGACAAGTACATATAGTGTCATCAGGATAAATTCAATGATATACCAATAATGTATAGAATTACTTACCTATACATATGAAATCCCATTATTATACATAAATATTAGTTCACACTTCACACATGTCATGAGATAGATGGGGTAAATGTATTTAGTATACTAGAGCGATGTAATAATGAATTAGAAAACATATTCTCGACCCTAAGGACAACACATCTTTTATATAATAAAACAAAACCCCAAGTGGGAACTTTTTCATTTTAAAAAAATCAAATCATACCTTATTAAGTAATGTTTAATAATAATTATTTTTTTAAAACTATATGTTTAATTAAAAGAAATCTAAATTTTTCCATATTTGGCTAAATTTTTGTTTAGTTTCGTTTTTTTTTAAATAGTGAAAAAAATACATGTGTCAAATATATAAAAAAACAAAACTTTGATAAGATGGGGTTAAACTAAAATAAGTTAAGGGTTAAAACTGAAACAACACGTCTTCCTCATACCTGATTCTCCATTCTTCCACAACTCTTTAACAAAAAAAACACATGCACACCTGACACCACCCACACCCAAATCTAACCTAACGGCGAACAAAAAAAACCAAATCAACTTCCTATAACACGATTAATTAAAGGTATCTTTTTCAATCAATGCATTCGAATTATTTTTTTGGTACATGTTCAACGTGATTTATGTGTTGTCGTATCATCATCATCATCATCAGAACTTGATGTTTCTTTGATCATCAAAGACTACCAATCAAAAATTGAGAAGGAGCTCAATGATATTTGCAATAAGATCTCTAATATCAAATTTAAAGTTGATATCAAGGACTATGTCGATTCCATCCCAAGTAAGTAAAGATTGATTTTTTTTAGTTTTATGTTTTCGGGGTTTTTTTTGTTTGTTTGTTTGTTTCTTGTGATTATCTGTATTTTTCTTTTCAGAGATCGAGAGGCAATGATACCAGTTGATCGGTCAATATAAGTAAGTTTGATGATTTTAATTTGGGTTTATTTAAATTTAACTGGGTTATTAACTTCCTTGGATTCTTCATATTATATCACTGAATTATAGTTGCTATTTGGATTAACATTAAAAAGTTTGAATTGATTCAACATAAATTACCAAACAGTAGCTAAATTGTATATAAAATTGTGATAACTGATCATTGTGTTTGTATCTGCAACATTAACAGGTTGTTAGACGGAAATTAAGATTGCATGACTTATATATGCTTTAATGGGTTGTATTCAAAAGTTTGGATTTTTATTTGTTTAATAAAGTTGACTATAATAATGTTTTGTATACGTGTGATATTCTTATCAATGGTTTATGTGTATAGGGTGATTTACAAGATGCCAATAAGTTGTTTTTATAATTACAGAGTACTTTTAAAAGAAAAACTTTGCATAAGATGTTGAAACAGTTGAACTTTTGATGGAACTCCAATGATAGCCCCAACAATTCGTACAACAAGGTGAATTTTAGTAAATATACTTTGCGATTTAAGCTTCATCTTTACTATTTGTACAAATCAATACTATAGATTTCACTACTTCATGACCAGAAGCCAAAGAAACTGTATGGATGTCGAAATTTCCTCTAGAAAGACAAATATATCTTTCATTAGGCATCAACGTTTTATAGCTTAGATTTGTTGAAATGGATTTTCTTCATCCAACATATTATAAGATACATGCTTCGGTGGTGTATAAGGTAGTTTTAATAATTTGTTGGCTTGATGAAAAAAGTTGAAAACTTTAGTAGATTTCATACATCATCTCATATAATTTTTTACTATATAAATGAATAGCTCTGGGGTTTTTTTGTAAAATCAATTGTAGATTCACTTTTGTGATCCCAATTTGTATTATCGGATACTTGACATGGGATGGCGTTTGTTTCTAATAAGCTTATGTGACCTAATCAGGATGATTTCATGCCAAGAACAAGCGTAGCATAGCATTAGAGGTACTATTCAAGTCACTTTTCTGGTATGCTATTGAACTCTTGGTCACATTTATGTATTCTCTAATTTGAATCTAATGATTTTCATGCACAACGATTGCCACTTTCAAAAGATAATTGAACATGTTATACCCTTCATAGATGTCCTCCTCCTTCTAAAAAGATGTCAGTTTCCATGTAGGTTTCATATAAGAAAATAAGTCTCTGATCAGTAATAGGCTGCATAGAATGTCTCGGAACAAGGTAGCTGCTGAGAAGGGTATAATAGTATCATTTATTAAAAATATATAAATATATATATATATATATATATATATATATATATATATATATATATATATATATATATATATATATATATAATGAATACAAAATTAAACATGTCTCAGACATAGCAGCAGCAATACATTCACTTTGGCATAAATATACACAACAACATATTAGGGGTGTTTGGATTGGACTCTGTTATTATTTTAAGAACAACTCATGGCTCATAGGGGTGTGCTTTGATTTAATTGAACTGGTGTCTTATAGCTCACTGATTGATGTTAGAAGCTCAAGAAAGGCAAGCAGGCACACCATTCTATTGACAGAAAATTAGCACGAATACGGGGTGTTTGGATAGTAATCACATAGACACGTGCTCACTCAATTGAGGGGTTGTTTGCATCAGATAAAAAACCACATGGGCCATCGAATTAACAGCCTGCACGAAGAACTAGACATGGAGTTTAGATTCAAGAACTTGAACAAAGATGGTTAGTCAACGATATTAATATTGAGTAATCACTGTTAAACTGAAATAAGTATTTTAAAATTTACTCTTTCAATTTTAATCCTCCAAAAAATAAGTGTCAGCCTGCTACATATGTGGATACTAGATGTTGGATGAATTTCTCAAGAAGTGCTTGATCAAATGTCTAAGAGAAAAGGACTTTAAAATTTTTGTGTGTTTCCTTTCTATGATTTTGTCCTTGATGTTTAGTTTTGTTTGGGGTCTTCGGGTCTATTTGTATCCCCTGTTGACCTTGAAATTGTAGATGAATATATTAGCAGCTACTGATGCAAACGGTATACAATATTACTAAATATGTTGTTTTAATTGTCTTGGTGTCTTAACCTGTATATTTAGTAGTGTTGTTGTCTTGAATATATAGCAACACAAAGTAGAATATTCTACTTAAAATGAAACAATTTGTATCCGTAGTGATTTGTTGAGTCCATTATGGCATATTATTTGGCCTTTAGTATTTGAGAATTTTCATTTGAAAGCCGTTATAACTTTAAAGGATTTTGAAGAGGTTAGCCATTTTATGATTCTTTCAAACTTCAAGATCTTTGAATATTTCAGAATTTGTAGACACTTGACAGAAGTTGAATAGAAGAAAGTGAATCTGAATAGGAGACTTCAATTAAGGCTTTTGTGTCTTGGCTTCTCTGTGTTGTAGGATAGTGGCTCCAAAGTAGACAGATGAGATGCAACTAGACTGAAAAGGGTGATGAATTTGGAAGGTTTTTGTAAGTAAAATTTTTAAGTTTTTTTATTCTTAATTTGAAATGTTGATATGGCAGGAAAAAAGGAGCACATTTTTCCAAAGCTACAAAAAGGTACTGATTATGCGACACTATTGACACCTTACAACAAGAAACATGGTTCAAAGGACTTTTAAATGTACTTTTTTGCTATATTTTTCTTGGAACAATTGGAGTATTGTAATAATGTTTTCTCAAGCTTTCAGCTTGAGTTGTAGAGCTCCTATTTAGACATCGAAAGTGTTTGGGTCATTACTTTGGCCCGTGTTAAACTGTCTTAGTAAACTATGTATGTACTCTTTCATCGTAAGTATGTTTATAGATGGTTAATTGTAAGATCAAATATTACCTATGCAAATTAAAAATAGCCTGACCAAAAAGCTACATAATTTAGGGAAGAACAATGATAAAATGAGGTGTTTATGAAGACGGTTGCATTTCCTCCTTTGCCATCTTAGCAACAGTTACCTCCATGTGCTCATGCACGACTACCTTAACCCAGTGTTCCTATAGCTTCGCCACCGCCTGTCATCCAACATAAAAAATGATTACCATCTCCCACCCTTATTTGTGGGTCTATTTTATAAATGTTAAGGGGTGTTTGGATGAAGCACAAAGGGGCAATTATTGTAATTTATTATTTTAAACTAAGTTTTTGTTATATTGATGGATGTATGCAAGGGTGTTTGGTTGACAAAAGCTTAATCAAGTAAGATTAATTTGCTCGAATTTTCCTTTCACAAAAGCTTTACGTATAAGATTTGGAGTCACTATATTTTCGTGGAGAACTTTGAGTTTCACATTATTATGTTTTTTATTACAGTTTATCTCTTTTAGATCGTATAGAAGAGCTTTAGGTAATGCCTAAGTGAAATTCCTCCAAATGCTCGATCGAAAAGATAAAGATTGAGGTATGGTATGAGTGTATGACTAGGTAGTGTGTGTTGACACCATACTTAATCATATAAGTAAAAGAATAATTGGTTTTTGTCAATTTCTTTGCAACTTGCAAGTGCTTGCATTTAATCAGTTTGCTCCTAAACTTCAATGGGCAATATAGTTGTTGTGTATTATGATACACACTTAATTAGACCAACTTATTATTACCATCATACGTATTTGAAGTGAAAAATCAAACCCCGTGCGTCAAAAATTAAGAAACATAAATATATGAACCTTAGAAAAAAATTATATATGAACCTTTACTACATCCGTCAAAAATAAATATAAACTAAAATTAAGAAACATAACTAAAACAAAAAACAAAAGGGGAAACTATTAAAAAATGTATCGAACTTTACGTGAAAATCAGTTTTGTGTACCCAACTAAATTTTTTAAGGAAAAGAGCACTTAACTCCTCAAAATTCACCAAAACATGCATTTTGCCACCTGCCCAGCAGGTAAACGCCACGTCATCAAGTTTCATTTTTTTTCCCACATGTACCTAACAACCCAAATTTACATAAATGGTCCCTCTCGTTACACTAACTTGCGTCCAACGTCCAAAATCAATTTTTTTTAGAAAAATTAAAATTTTATTCCGAAATAAATTTTTTTATAAAAATAAATGTTTTTTTTTCCGAAATTAAAATAAAAAAAAATTCTAAAAAAAAATTATATTCCGAAAAAATATTTAAAAAAAAAATTCGGAAAAAAAAAATGTTTACTAAATTTTTTTTTAATATTTTTAAAATTTTTTAATTTCGAAAAATATTTTATTTTTTAATTTTTCCGAAAAATAAAATTTTTTATAAATTTTTTTTTTAATTTTTCCAAAAAATTTTTTTTTTCCGAAAAATTTTTTTTTTCCGAAAAATAAAATTTTTTATAAAAAAAAAATTAAGTTTCTCCAAAATTTTTTTTTTCCGAAAAAATATTTTTTGGAAAATTATTTTTTTTTTACAAAAAAAATTTTTTCGGAAACAAAATAAAAAAAAATTCCGAATTATTTTTTTCCCGAAAAAAATAATTTTCTGAATTTTTTTTTATTTTGTTTCCGAAAAAAAAAAATTTGTAAAAAAAAAAAAAAAAAAAATTTGGAAAAACTTTATTTTTTTTTTATAAAAAAATTTATTTTTCGGAAAATTTAAAAAAAATTTTTTGAAAAAAAATATTTTTTCGGAAAAAAAAAATTTTTTGGAAAAATTAAAAATTTTTTTTATAAAAAAATTTACTTTTCGGAAAAATTAAAAAATAAAATATTTTTCGAAATTAAAAAATTTTAAAAATATTAAAAAAAAAATTTAGGAAAAAAAATTTTTTTTCCGAATTTTTTTTAAAAAAAATATTTTTTTCGGAATATAATTTTTTTTAGAATTTTTTTTTATTTTAATTTCGGAAAAAAAAAACATTTATTTTTATAAAAAAATTTATTTCGGAATCAAATTTTAATTTTTCTAAAAAAAATTGATTTTGGACGTTGGACGCAAGTTAGTGTAACGAGAGAGACCATTTATGTAAATTTGGGTTGTTAGGTACATGTGGGAAAAAAAATAAAACTTGATGACGTGGCGTTTACCTGCTCGGCAGGTGACAAAATGCATGTTTTGGTGAATTTTGAGGAGTTAAGTGCTCTTTTCCTTAAAAAATTTAGTTAGGTACACAAAACCGATTTTCACGTAAAGTTCAATACATTTTTTAATAGTTTCCCCAAAACAAAAATAAAACTATTTGTTTTAAAATAGATAAAATTATATTATTAAAAAAAATTAGAAAACACCTCGTGCGTGCACGGGCATTATAACTAGTCGTTACTATATCAAAATATGGTAAAAGCAATCCCTGCGCACCTTACTAACAGGTCCCACGATTAACATTGGAGAAGTTTATCGCGATGTCCCTGAAGCAAAGAATGTGATGCACAGGCCTGAGCCGACTCCACTTGTGGATTCTCTCCTAATCGCTAAGCACACATGGACTAGTTACAACATTGATACCTAGTGATTCCATCCACAACCTCTTGTTAAACAAAAACAACTCCTCAAAAGCAACAGCAAAATGCAAAACCATGATTAACCACCACAAGGAGCACCAACCAATCGGTCCAGCAAACAACGTGGCGCGAGTAAATAATAACACCCCCAAAGCAAAGAAGGCGCTGATGACACTTGAACCAACTCCTCACTTATAATAGTTCATCCACAACCTCTTGGTAACTCAGAACCTATCGGCTACAAAATCCATCCTAAAAACTATAGACAAACCAACGAACAAAACCAGTACCATGGCACTAATGATCCGGCTACAACAGCTACACACTATCACCTATATACGATCAACGATATGCTCAATCTGCAAACAAAACTATCTATAGGCAACAATCCTATGTTACACCGAAAAGTCGAAAACAAACCGAGAGTACAACAATAAAACAATACATACTATCCATAACATAACTACACCAACAGATAATCCCAAACATCACAACTGAAACATAACAGTAACAAGTTAGGGCTTAAAACCGAAAACATATAAATCAATATATCACAATTCAAATACAACAGCAACAATTTAGGGCGTAGATCCACTCAAGCCATCAAATGTTTATCATTTTTACAGATCAACGCAAGAAATTTCTTGCTGCATATGTGTAGTTTTCCAGAATTGTCGCAGGCTAACCATCCCTCACGTCCAATCAGGCCATTCATCTTAAGACTACTCGACTAAGCGTGTTCTATCTTAGCTATCGGATCAAACCACCCGTCTTACTGACACAAACTAACTCATTGCAACTATGAAACTTGTGAAGATTTAACCTGTTTACTTGGCCATAAACCAGCACACGGCTAAAGAAAATAAAGACGTGTATTATCCGTGAACTGATTTCGGCAAAAAAAAAACATTACTGAGTAAAAGACGGGTCATATAAGCTCCAGCTACTTCATCAAACATATCTGTTTCAACTTCTTTGTCCCAACTCTCATAAGTGATAGATATTGTTGGTCCCAATATGAGTAAAACAAATATAATGAAATTGCAATAGTATGAATAACTTGTCAAATGTTCTAACTGTCGAAATTCTGTACATGTACATCTATATATAGATATCGAATGGTTGTCTCCAAACGACATGATGCTTCAGAAAATAACTAACATAACTAATCATAATAACCGCTTGGCAGTTTAAATGTTTGAAACGGGCAACTTTGGCCCTTCAGGTTTTTGTCTTCATGAAAGGAGCAATGGGCGAGATTATCTGCTCACATTCTCCTCCTTAATCTTGATCGTTGCTTCGTCCTAAGTCTTGAACTCCGAGCATTTGTCGCATAGTCACGAACTTGAGTCTTGGTAATGCTTTAGTTAAAATATCTGCTCTCTGAAGTTCTCCACTTACGTGTTCTACGTTGATATGATCATTCTCTACACATTCCCGAATGAAATGATAGCGAATGTCTATATGCTTGCTTCTTCCGTGAAATACTGGGTTCTTTACGAGTTGTATAGCTGATATATTGTCAACTCTGAGCGTTATCTTCTTTTCTTCTAATCCAGTTAATTCACTGAGTAATCGTTTTAGCCATAAGGCTTGACATGCTGCTGCTGTAGCCGCCATGAATTCTGATTCACATGATGAGAGCACTACTGTTGGTTGCTTCTGAGTACACCAAGTGATAGGTGACTCTCCAAAGTAAAATACTATTCCAGTAGTTCCTTTTCCTTGATCTGTATTAACTCCATAACTACTGTCGCTGTATCCTGTAATCTTGCAGCTTCCGTCTTTCTTGTATATTACTCCATGGTCTTTTGTTCCTTTGATGTATCGGATTACTTGTTTCACTGCCTTCAGGTGATGATCCTTTGGGTCTTGCATAAATCTGCTGAGTAGTCCGACTGAATAACTAAGATCTGGTCTTGTATGCAGTAAATATCTGAGACTTCCAATTAAGCTTCGGTAATAAGTTGCGTCAACTGGGTTTCCATCTTCCGCCTTGATCAACTTAGTGCTGGGGTCCATTGGTGTCTTCGTGTCATTACTGTCCGTCATGCTTGTCTCTTTTAAGATCTTGTTAATGTATCCAGTTTGCTTGATTGTAATCTCTCCTCCTGTCTGTGTAACTTCTATCCCAAGGTAATATGCTAGCAATCCTAAGTCGCTCATTTCAAATTTATCTTTCATCTGGGATTTGAACAAATCTACTTCTTTCTTTGGAGTTCCTGTGATTATCAAATCATCTACGTATACTCCGACGATAAGTGTAGAAGTCTTGCTTCTCCTTGTGTAGATTGCTTGTTCGAGATTACATTTCTTAAAGTCTAATGACTTTAATGTTTGGTCAAGCTTCACGTTCTAAGCTCTCGGTGCTTGTCTTAAGCCATACAAAGCTTTAGTTAGCTTGTAGACTTTTCCTAGGTTTCCTTGTTGAATGAAACCTTCAGGTTGTGTGACATAGACTTCTTCCTTCAATTCTCCATGTAAGAATGCGGATTTTACATCTAAGTGGTGTACTTGCCATCCATGATATGCTGCTAGTGCTAATATCAATCGAACTGTCTCTATCCTAGCAACTGGTGCAAACACTTCATCGAAGTCTATTCCATGTTCTTGTACATAACCCTTTGCTACTAATCTTGCTTTATACTTTATGATCCTTCCTCGTGCATCTCTCTTGGTCTTATAAACCCATTTGAGTCCTATTGCTTTCTGATTTTCAGGCAATGTGGTAAGGGTCCATGTGTTATTTTTGTTGATTGAATCTAATTCAATTTTCATGGCCTCAATCCACTTCTCATCTTTTGATGCTTCCTTGTAATTACGGGGTTCTTCTTCTGTAAAGAATAAGCTTGGCGCTTCTACTTAACGTGCAGTTTGGTAGATTTCCGTAATACTCTTTAAACCTTGTATAGGTCTATGATCAAATCTAGGATCTGAGCTCTCTAATGAACTTATAGTAGCTTCTTCTTCATCTTCTGAGTTAGGGTTGTAAGTGTATGATGGTGGTGTGATTGGTGAGGGTGGATCTGGTATAGGTTTTTGTTCTTGATACGTGTTGTCGGTGTTTTCTATGTTGACTGGTGTAGGATTATCATGGTCAACTCCATCTATTACAAAGCTAGTCCAAAACGTATCTTCAGTACTCGTATCCTCTTCATTATTATTCCAATCCCACGGTTTCGTTTCCATAAACTTTACATCCCTACTAACATGTTTCTTCTTTCCTACTGGATCATATAGCCTACATGCTTTTGATCCTTCTTCAACTCCTAAGTAAATCATTGGAATGCTTCTATCATCTAATTTCTTCAAGTGAGGTATCGTAACCTTAGCATAAGCTGTGCATCCAAATATTCTTAGGTATTCTAGGTTTAGTTTTCTGTTGTAGAGGGCTTCATATGGTGTTTTATCTTCCAGGGCTTTCGTCGGTACCCTGTTGAGTATGTAAATGGCGTGCCTTACTGCTTCCGCCCAAAAAGTTAAGGGTAACTTCATTGCTTTCATCATACTTCTAGTCGTTGATAACACAGTTCTATTTCTCCTCTCTACTACACCATTCTGCTGCGGTGAGTATGGTGCTGTCAATTGTCTCTCAATTCCATTTTCCTTACAGTACTTGGTGAATTCATGTGATGTAAATTCACCTCCTCTATCAGTTCTTAGCATCTTGATTTTCAACTTCAACTTTGATTCGATCTGGTGTCTAAATTCCTTGAATGTGCTAAACGCTTGATCTTTCGAGTTTAGAAAGTAAGCCCACATAAAACGTGTGCAGTCATCTACTAATAAGAAGATGAGCTTCTTTCCGGAGAGTGTTGTTGGACTTATGGGACCACAAAGATCTCCATATACTAAGTCCAATGGGTACTTTGATCTGAATTTAGCTAGGTTTGGAAATGGTGTTCTGATGTGTTTTCCTAATAAACATGCATCACAGATTTGTCCTGCATGCTTTATTCTTGGAATTCCATCCACTAAGCCTTTCCTTGTCATTTTATCTATTGCGTCAAAGTTCAGGTGACCTAATCTAGCATGCCATAACCATGCTTGGTCATCTATGTTTGCTAAAAGACATATAGGTGCTACTATATGCAATCTAATACTGTAAAGTCGATTCTTAGATCGTTCTACTTTCATCAACAACTTCTTGTTCTTATCATACAAAGTCAGTAAATTTCCATCCATGGTGATTTTGCAACCTATTTCAGTAAGTTGTCCTAGACTGAGTATGTTGCTCTTGAGGTTTGGAATGTAGTAAACATCCGAAATCATCTTCTGTTGTAAGTTTCTACATCCTAATAGTATTGAACCTCTACCCTTTATCTCTACATACGATCCATCTCCAAAACGAACACGTCCAGTGATGTTTTCGTCAATATCTTTAAAATGGCCTTTGGTGCCTGACATATGGTTACTTGCACCATTATCTAAATACCATATGCTAGCATCTGTTGTAGCATATTTTCGGGGTTGTACTTGTTCTTCATTTAACAAGATTTCTTCAGTTTCATGTGTAGCCATTAGTAATGATGGTTCATCGTCTTCTAAGATAAGGTTTGACTGTTCCTGAGTTGTTGGTGGACTTCTACAATTCTTCCTGTAGTGTCTAAGTTTTCCACAATTATAGCATGTGATTTTGCTCTTATCCCATCCTTGTTTTCCATTATTCGACTTATCTGAGTGGGATGAGTTTCCTCCATTCGAGTTGTTTCTATTTCCCTTATTCTGCCAGTTTCCTCGTGAATAGTTTGATCTACCTCTGTATTTGGTAAATCGTTTCTTATTTCTAGAGTGTTCGCCTTGTGCGAATAATAAGTTGTCCTGGCTATCTACTTGTCCTCCCTTTCGGAGTTTTATTCTCTCCTCGAATGCCTTAAGTTTTCCTGTGATCTCATCTAACGTAATGTCATCGAGATCATTCGTCTGTTCTATGGATGCTACTATTTGAATGAACCTATCGGGTGTGGAGTCTAATAGTTTTCGAACTAAAAGTGATTCATCCAACTCTTTTCCTAATTCTTTTGCCTTCGTGGCGTAGCCGTTCAGTTTGGCTGTAAATGCATCCACCGTTTCATCCTCCTTCATCTGAAGAGTCTGAAATCCAATCATCAGTGATTGTAATCGTGCTTGTTGCACTTTTTCTTCTCCAACGTGTCTCTTTTTCAACGAATCCCATAATTCTTTTGCTGTTTTGCAATTTGCTACTTGTAAGATCACATCTTCGGTTAACGCTTGATATAAGAAGGCGGTTGTAGCCTTATCCTTCTTAACATCTAATTGTGTATCAACCTTAGGTTCTATCGTTTCCCATAATCCTTGTGCTTCTAGTATCACCTTAATTTGTATCGTCCAAACTGTGTAGTTTGTGATTTTGAGTTTAGGGCATTGATACTGTGTTATAGGGGTTACGGGTTTTGGTGCAGTGTTACTATCACTTGCGTCGTCACCGGGCATTTTGATGGTGCTTATGATCTTCACTTTCTAATTCGTATAGGGATCTCTAACTAGTGGTATCACTTAATACTACGGGAACAGAAATAGTTATCCGGGAATCCTAATATAGAATTATGGATTTCTAATAGTATAAACTAAGTATCTATACTATAAATATGAAAGGAAATCCAAAAGTTTAAGATTTTTTGTGTGACCTGTGTTTGTCACGCGCGTTTCCCTTCTTGTCGGTACTTGAATATACCAACTATATTTTTCTTTTCCTTGTTCTTGTTTCCAAAGCAATCGGTACACCCTTTATTGATGTTGTCGACTTGCTTTCTTCAAAAAATATACCACTCCTTATATCACGTTGTCCTTTCTTTTGTGTCGACTTGCTTCCTTTATCTCCAAGTCTCAGATAAACACAAAACGATTCAAAAATTACTCTCGGTAATTCTTTCCAAAAGACCAAGCGAATTGCTTGTCTTTGTTCTACTACTCGATGGTAGTATGTCAACAAGTGATGTCCTTTTTGCCCTCGTTGCTTGTCCGCGTTCCACAATACCACTTCTTCTTTATTCCACACCTTATCTACAACAACCTACAGAAATACCAGCGGTATCCTTGCGAGCAAATGATCAGGATGCTCCTGTTGTTGTCTCTCTTTGTATTGCGAGCGTTAATAAAAAAAAATTCGATTGTTTTTCTGGTTCGGTACCTTTTTCTTCACTTCAAGCAACGTCCTTTTTTTTCTTTCACGTACGTCTTTCTTTTCTTCTCCACTTTTGTCTCGACAGAAAGGGCTGTTTCGTTGTAAGATTGAAAAGCCAACAAGTGTAACAAAGTTTCCTTTGTCTCGTTCTTGCTGCGTTCCGAATCAAACTAACGTGAATATCAAGTCACCACAGTTTGGTGCCTTGTCGAATGCAATTTCTACACAAGTACGGTCGTGCACTACTTTCCTTGCGTTATCAAGTTATCCAGGCAGCGTATGGTTCAATGAATACGTTGCGTCTTTTCTTCTTCTTCTTTCTGAAACAACAGTTTCAGCGCGTCCTTTTGGTTCCTTCTTTCTCGTTCAAGAGTGTTTCTGTGATGATACTTGTCGACAGAATCTGGTCCTGGTTTTGGTTACAGAATTTTTGTATTTTAGTGATGGTGTAACGTTGTAACGAGTATATAGGCAGGCTCTTGATGCCAATTGTTGGTCCCAATATGAGTAAAACAAATATAATGAAATTGCAATAGTATGAATAACTTGTCAAATGTTCTAACTGTCGAAATTCTGTACATGTACATCTATATATAGATATCGAATGGTTGTCTCCAAATGACATGATGCTTCAGAAAATAACTAACATAACTAATCATAATAACCGCTTGGCAGTTTAAATGTTTGAAACGGGCAACTTTGGCCCTTCAGGTTTTTGTCTTCATGAAAGGAGCAATGGGCGAGATTATCTGCTCAAAGATATTAAATAGATACAAGGTTTTTCTTAAGTGATAGATTTTAAAGTTATTAAGCTCAAAACCAAGTTAGTAATGTACATGTTGTTGATACAAAAGTTGGGCGTTCCTTGTTTCCGTACCAATTAGATCTTAATGCTTGAGACCTGCGCACTAAGAAAACAAAAAGACACCGTTAGGCTTATCGTGGGATTGTCTCCCACGATTATCCTCCGGCGTGAGAGTAAGTAATCGGTTTTAGGGTTTAGTTGAAGAGTTAGGGTTTAGATCGTACCTTTAATGAGAGTCGAGAGACTCTTTATATACACACGAAACCCTAGTTGGTTTCGTGTTCCTCACTCCTCAGCGTATCCCGCATGGGGCGGTTATTTGATACATATCCCATAAATAAGGGATATCTTATATCAAGACCATAAATAACTTTGGGTTTGGGCCATCGTGAGCCCAAACCGTTATCGTGATAGCCCATTCGTGATGGGCTTGAGCCCATTCGTGATGGGCTTGAGCCCATTCGTGATGGGCTTAAGTGTTAGTAGCGTCCATTGGTCGGGCTCATGACCCGAATGCGGACTATACGTCATCATGTCCCCCAAGTCTAGTATGCGTAGTGTAACGACTGCGGATGCTAGACTAACAAATGTAGCAAAAATATTTCTCGATGCGTAGCGGGGAAGTTTCAATTGTTTCCCGCCAAAATTAGCAAATTAACCTAGTCCAAGTACATCCGTATCTCCTTCGAAAATCGTGAGGGTTGGGTGAAAAAGTGCTTTACCTTTTTGCGTCCCAGCCACACGATTGGGGCAAGTGGGGGACGCGTTTCATCCATCCACCAATATGTGTAACCCTATATAAAGGTTAGCCGTCGTTTCACTGTGGCTACCACAGTAAAAAAAATATCATTTTCCACCATTGTTAAACCTTCAAACAGCGATCAAAAAATCAACAAAAGCTAAGGTATTAGCGCGTGCGCTTGTAAGAGTTATTGAAGTTTAACCATGGCTCTTCAATTGTCCGATTTTAATTCCGATATATCTGAGAATGAACTTCGTCAGTTCACCTCAGATTATTACATCCCTCTCGCATTGCACCCGGAAGTTCCGGTGGCGACTGCGTCAATAGCGAACTTCCCGCAAGGGAAAGTGGGGGTTTACACACGATTCTTCGAATTTGCGAACCAACGTGTGCCCATTTCCCTTTTTTGTGCGATATTTTAAACAATTATCGTCTACATATTTCACAGCTGCACTGTATAGGTGCAGCGAAAATAACTATTTTTGAAGTGAATTGTCGCTTGTTAGCGATAGAACCCACAATCCATCTATTCCGCGCGTTTTACCATACGTCGTGGTCAAACGGGTGGGTGTCTTTCTCCAAGCGCGCAGGGCCACTGCAGTGCTATACGGAGAAATTAGACGCACTGAGGGTTTGGAGGGAAAAGTTCTTTTGGATTGATAGTGCCTTTTTCCCATGGATTTTTGAGTTCTATACTCAAGAATCATTGCCGAGAGATGAGCGTCCCATCCCCGCAACGTATAGCGCAGAGGATGCGGAGATGATTAATGCGAATCGCATACCGATTAAGGCGTATCCAGGGGAGTTTTTGGTGCACATGGGCATCAGTCGCAATTACTTCGGTAGTCCGGAGGAAGTGCCGACTTTTTTTGACGAGAATAGCCGGGGTGGGTGCTTGTCTCTTCCTTCCTCTTCGCTTAGTAGTTGTAAGCGTTCTTCCCTTTGTAGATTATCTAACTCATTTTGTATTTGTTTGTTGTTTGTTGCGCAGAGATGGATCTGTTCAGCGTTGTTCGCTTGGAGAAGCCAAAGCAAGTTACTGTGGGTGTGCGGCCATTAAGAGATGGCGAGGAGCCGGTTCTACAGGCTACTGCGGGGCGCACGATGGAGATTGTGCAGGAAGAATCTGAGGATACGCCCCCCGTTGTTTTAGAGGCGACGCCTCTTCGCAGTTTTCCCACACCTGAGGTACAAATGGATATAGAAGAGTTATCGCAGACTGATTCGTCAGACAGCGTGGGAGTTTCTGTAAGTGAGTCTGAGGGCGCTGGTCAAGGGGTGAAGCGCAAGGCAGTTGCTGAGGATGATGGCGCTAGTACGTCCAAAAGAAGGCGCCATCTTATCTCTAGTGAGCAATCAGCATCAGAAGAGGATGCGTCGCAGAAGGGTACAACTGAAACTCCTTCCCTCAAGTAAGTAATTATGCTTGTATCTTTAGATCTGCATTTCTTTATTCTGCAATGATACTATAAAGTAGCTCTGTTATTTGCGTGCAGTGTTGAGGCTACTGGTGAGGATGCTGCGCGTGTTGGGGATTCGCCACCCAAGGCGGGTCCTTCGCCTACTGATCATATTGTACAGGAGAGCGAAGAGACGGGGAAGAAGGCTTTTGGGGGTGCGCCGATAAACCGCTTGATAGAAGAGTTAGGGCTGGCTTCTGCGCATCAAGCCTCTTTAGTTGCGCAGCTACAGGCAAGGTATGCTGATGAGAGTAGCCATAGTGTGCAGAAAGATGAAGAGATCGCTTCTCTGAAAGCTCAGTTGGTGGCCGCGCAGGCCGAGGTTAGGGCAACAGATGCTTATGCTCGAAAGGTCACTGAAGAGAAGATGTCTTTGCTTGCTGAAGTGGGTCAGGAGCGTGCTGCGTTCACAAAATACCAGAACACTTGCCTTTGGGTGTTGAAATATATGGAGCTGAACAAGAATGCGCACATCTCCCAGTTGGATGACTTTCGTAAGGCAGTGCAGGATTCGCTGGAGAAACAGGAAGCGAAGCTGCGTAAGCTGAGCATCGAATATGACGAAGAGCTGTACCCTCACCTAGTGTCATCAGTTGCTGAGCGCAGGTGGCTTATAAGCCATGGTTTGCGCCTTGCTGCTATGGGTACTTTGGAGTCGCAGGAGGTGAAGGGGGTATTTGGGAAAGTTGTTGAGTGCGCGTTAGCACGTGGCCAGGCGCAGGCTATAGAAGAACTTGCTGAGAGCAATTTGTTGACCGTGCCTGCCACTCAAGTACCGGGTTACAACGCCAACTCCTATGATGAGCTTGTCGCTGCTATGGAGAAGATGAAGCTACTTGATCTCCCTCACATTGCCCAGTTAGAGCGCGATCAGGATTATCCCATAAGTGTGATTATGGAGGGGCTGACTTTGGCTAGGCACACAGCAGATGACGCTGAGTCACAGCTTGATTATTTTTTGAAGCCCGATGTGTCGCAGCTGCATGTACCCATCTTTGCTTGTCCGCGTGATATCCTGAATCCTTTCGCTCTTGAGAAGGAAATTCCTCTAAAGAAGTCCCTAGAGGCCCATGAGATGAGACTTGCAAAGAAGAAGGGTGTGAAGGGTAAAGCCATCCTTTGTGGTCTTGGTGCGGCCCATATTCCGAGGTCTGATGGGGTGCCTGTTAGCGTGCCAATGGTGTCACCCAAGGATGTTGACCTGTTGAGGAAGCTTGAAGAGGCTGGTAGTGTGGCGCGCCGAGTGGGCAGTTCAAGGCTTAAGCGCACAAGTAGTATATAGGCTACTTAGATGATGTTTTGTAACAGGTTCACTTTTTGTTGCATGTTGAATCTATATTGTATATGGACTCGTAGTCTACAATAAAATGTTGAAAAGTACGATTGTTCGTATATTATGTCAAATGTGATTGTAGTTATAATGTTTGTACTTGGTTATTTTGTCTTTGCGTAAAAGACGCCTATGTTGTGTCTAACATAGCAACTTGTTGTGTACATACTTAAGAAAATTTATCAAAAATCCATAATCGTGTATGAAGTTCATAAAATTTACAAGTTTATTGGTTGATTATGCAGTTTTCTTAAGCCTAACATAATAGGAAGTTAGCCAGTTTTCTTAAGCCTAACATAGATGAACAATCATCCAATACAACTAACAACACACTAATAACCAATAATCAATAGCTAGGTTTCATTAGATCTAAGCAAACACAAGATAAATCTAGCCTAGCATGTTAAACAAAAGACAAGAACAAGATAGAATCAAACAACACATAGACATATTGAATGATTAATTGATAACTTATCTTCAAAGTAACATGGAAGATCTCAAGGCAAAAAGCCTTGAAAAAGCTGCCAAATTCGTCTTAGGGTTTTCACACACAAAGTTCCTCAATAAGTTCCACACTAATGACAAAAAATTGCAAAACTATATATAGACTTTCAGATCTGACGGCGTCACGTTATGGAGTGTGACGCCGTCACCTCGCCGCTTTTAGGGTTCCCGAATGACCTTCTTGACGCCGTCCCTCTTTAGCTCTCCAAAATCCGTTCTGGCTTATCAAGGCTTGACGCCGTCAGATTTAGTCGTGACGCTGTCCCTCTTTAAATTAAGCCGTGACGACCTTGATCAGATTAAAGGGTGACGCCGTCAGAATTCCCATGCAAATTTCCCTGGCTTATCATGAGTAATTTTCACATCCACCTTTTCTTGCCAAGCCATGACGCCGTCCAGGGATAATCCTGACGCCGTCAAAGGTAGTTTCCAGCACAATTTTGAGACTTTGTCGTTTTCTTCACTTTTATGCTCCAAAAACGTCCAAAATGCCTCCTTTTCCAGATTTCTTCTCAAAAGTACCTAAAATGACAAAAGGAACGATTTAGGGCAATATTTGATCAAATAAATACGATTTAGGGCTTAAATGACCCCTTAAAAGCGGTACACTTTTCGCTTCATCAATGGGTCTATGAACCTGGCAATCGCTACATTTCTTTATCACATCGCGCGCATCACGATGCATAGTAGGCCAGTAGTATCCTGAGCGCAATGCGCGTGCTACGACGGACCGTGGTCCTGAATGTATACTGCAAGAACCGCGCGTGGATCTCTCGGAGTACGTAATCTGCCTGAAGAGGTCCAACGCATCTAAGCCATGGCTGTAGAAATGAGCGCCGATATAGGATACCATCTCGAAGTTCGAACCTCTGCGCTGTGCGCCGTATCCGTCGAGCGTCCTTCTGCTCCTCGGGCAATTTGCCCTTACTTATGAATTCGATGATAGGGGTCATCCATGTAGGATCCTGCTCTTCTATCACCGTAGATATCTCCATCTCCGAGATGGATTTGTTTTTTAGAATCTCCACCAACACTTGTTTTGACAGGTGCGCAAAGCTTGTAGATGCGATCTTGCTTAGCGCATCCGCTTTCTTGTTTTCACCTCTAGGAACTT
Source organism: Artemisia tridentata subsp. tridentata (assembly GCA_021014915.2). NCBI lineage: Eukaryota > Viridiplantae > Streptophyta > Magnoliopsida > Asterales > Asteraceae > Artemisia > Artemisia tridentata. The sequence goes on along the minus strand of CP139503.1, from coordinate 366,101,522 downwards.
GTTTAATGGTAAACCTGTCAAAACCTTGGATTAGTGACTTGGTCTTGTCGAGGTATTGAACCATGTTATCCTCTTTAGCCACATATTCGCCCAACACATGGTTGGCTACTAATCGGGAGTCCACATTTGCTTCTAGGTTACGTACACCCATTCGACTTGCAATGCGTAATCCAGCGATTAGGGCTTCATATTCTGCCTCGTTGTTCGTGGCTGTGAATTCAAAGCGCAGTGCGTAAGTGAATTCCATTCCTTCTGAATTAGTGAGGATAAGGCCAGCGCCCGACCCATCCACGCATGAAGATCCATCCGTGAACAAGACCCATGGTTCTTGTAGTTCTACCTCGCGCAGTGGAAGTGCGGCATCGGTGTCTGGTTTTTCGATGATGAAGTCTGCTAGTATTTGCCCCTTAACCGCAGTGCGTGGTCTATAGGAGATATTATACTCACCCAGCAGCACACTCCATTTTTGTAATCGCCCCGATGCGTCAGGTTTAGAGATAACTTGCTTGATAGGCTGGTCTGTGATCACCGCTATTGGGTGCGCTTGAAAGTATCTACGCAGTCTTTTGGCGGCAAATACTAACGCCAAGACCAACTTCTCCATTGGGCTGTAGTTAATCTCTGTCTTCTTGAGTGCTTTGCTTACAAAATATACCGGTGTTTGTACGGAATTCCTATCCGTTAGTAGCACTGCGCTGACCGCTCCATGAGTCGCAGATAAGTAGACGATTAACTCCTCCCCTGGTCGGGGTGCGACTAGCTTAGGAAGCGCTGCTATATGTTGCTTAAGCTGTGTGAAAGCTTCTTCCGCTTCCGTGGTCCAACGAAAGTCTCCCTTTTTTGTACACTTCTTGAGTGTTTTAAATAGAGGAAGTGACTTATCCACTGATTTGGACAGGAATCTGTTCAAACCGGCTAGCTTTCCATTCAGAGACTGAACTTCTTTCAACGTGCGTGGTGAAGGAAGTTGGATGAAAGCCTCTGTTTTTTCTGGGCATGGCTTAATGCCATCTAGTTCTATCAAGTATCCCAGGAACATGCCCTCTGTAGCGCCAAAAGTGCATTTCTTAGGATTTAACTTCATGTTGATCTTTCGTAGCGTTTTAAATGTTTCTTCAATGTCGCGCACCACTTCGTCTTCAGTATGGCTTTTTATGACAAGGTCGTCCACATAGACCTCTAGGTTGCGGCCCACTTGCTTTTCAAATGCATTATCTACCAATCGCTGGTAGGTGGCGCCCGCATTCTTCAGGCCAAAAGGCATCTTTGTATAACAAAAGACACCTTGGCTTGTGTGGAAGGCTTTTTTTTCCTCGTCTTCATTGGCCATTTGGATTTGGTGGTACCCTTTGTATGCATCTAAGAAACATTTAAAGGGATATCCGTACAATGATTCTACCTTCCAGTCTATCTCTGGCAGTGGGTAACAGTCCTGTGGGCATGCTTTGTTGAGATCGGTGAAGTCCACACACATCCGCCAACTACCATCACTCTTCTTGACCATTACTGGATTGGAGAGCCAGTCATGGTAGTAGACTTCTCGCATGATGCCTGCATCCACAAGTTTGTGTACTTCTTCCAGAATGGCTTTTGCGCGCTCTGGAGCCTGGCCGCGCTTTTTCTGCCGTACTGGAGAATATCCTTGTCGGATATTTAACTTGTGTTCTACAATCGAGCGTGGCATACCAGTCATGTGTTTTGGTTCTCATGCGAAGATATCCAGATTCTTTTGCAAGAGTGCGCATACGGCAGCTCTGCCTTTATCAGACAGCGATCCCCCGATCGAAACTTCTTGTTCCGGGTAATCAGGATGAATTGCGACCTTCATAGTTGGTACTTTGGCTGCGCTCTGTTCTGGGGTGTGCGTCGTCTCACATGTAACCGTGTTACACTCTCTTGGTGGCGCAGCGTTATTGTAGATGGTGACAATGCCGCCTTCTACCGGGAATTTGAGCATCCCATGCGCTGTGGACGGAACTGCGCGTATTGCCGAAATTCCTGGTCTTCCGATAATGCCATTGTATGGCGAAGGAGATCTGATCACCATAAAATTCATCCAGGCTGTCGTGGAGTGTTCCTTATTACCGACAGCGACTAGTAGTCGCAGTTGCCCCATGGGCCATATCTTTTCTCTTGTAAAGCCAGTCAACGGCGTCGTGGCTGGGGTTAACTGACTTTGTATCTCAGGTTGCAATCACTTGAAACAATGTTCATACATTATATCTGCTGATGCCCCTCCATCAACATACATGCGGTGGATATCGTGACCCCCCGCGTTTATCTCGATGGTGAGCGGTTCCGCCACTGCGTTGTCCGCAGCCAAGGTAGGAAAAGAGATTTCACTTCCATAAGAAAATTTCTGGCTGACCTTTCGCCTAGTCTTTCGCTGCCAGGATTGTATCATGTAGATTGTGTCAGCTTTGTCCTTAGGCGCTTCTTTCTTGTTCTCGGCCTTTTGTTTGTTTTTCCCATCCTTGATGTTCTTAACCAGATGATCCGATCTGCCTTCTTTTACTAGCTTCTCAATTAATTGGCGCAGTTGGACACACTCATTGGTTGTATAGCCCTTCTGTGCGTGATACTCGCAGTACCCGTTTCCTACGCGCTGCCCTTCTGGGGTGCGCATTGGTGGGGGTCTCGGAAAGTTCGCGCCTTTCGTTGCAAATATCTCCCTTGGGGTCTTCGTTAGTGGGGTATACTTGTCGTTTCCCCTTCCGCCTCCTTGGCTGCGATAGCTTTTGTTACGATTGCTACTCTGGTCATTGGATTGTCTCCTTGGCTCTTCTTGTGACCTATAGTTTGAGTAGCCTTTCTTGCTATCCGCAGCGGCGGCTTCTCCTTGGATGAAGGACCTCGTGCGCTTCATCAGTTCGTCAAAGGTTTGGGGAACCCTATCATTTAACTTTTTGATAAGCTCCGGGTTATTGATCCCGTTCATAAACCCTGAGATCTTTAGTATTTCGGGGCATGCCTTGACCTGTATGCATTCGTCTTTAAAGCGCTCCATAAAAGCGCTTGTGGATTCCCCTTGGCGCTGTTTTACCCTAGCGAGCTCGACAGGGTTCTTGGCGCACTTCTTCCTTTGAGTAAAGTTCAAACGAAACGCCTTCCGCAACTCTTCAAACCCATTGATGCTTCTACGTGGAAGCTTACTGAACCAGTTTCGCGCATTCCCCACTAAAGTAGAGTTAAACATGTGGCACCACACGGGTTGTGGCCAATTTTCGATGGTTGCTGCTGATTCGAAAATTTTTAGGTGGTCATCAGGATCACCTGTTCCATCATAAGTCTTAACATTGGCGGGCATGCGCCTTTTTTTATCTTCTGAGAAGTCACTGATGCGCCGAGTGAATGCGTCAACCTTTTGGCGGCGCCAGGGACGAGATATATCTTCGTCTTCCCAGTCGCGGGATCTTCCCCTGGACTTCCAGTGTCCTGTTTCTTTGTCCTCGTTTTCCGAGGAGTCACTTGAGGATGAGCTTACCCTTTTGCGGCGCTTGCGCCGACTATCCTCGGAATCCGAGCTTGAAGGGCTTTCACTTGGGGAGCATCGTCGCCCAAGTCTATCGTGGATCCTGCGACTACCAAGTCTAGCGTGGACATTGGTGCGCCGTCCATCATCTTCATGCTCCTCCAGAGACTGTGAGTCGGCTGCTTCATCGTCCACAACTTTCCTTCCGATCCTAGTAAACACAGGGTGTCGGCGGCCATCCTTCTCGCGCCTTTCCTTTCGGTAACGCGGTGGGGATGCCTCATGCTCAGGATCAAAGTTGAGCCTGGCTTGCAGGTTCTGACTTGACCTCTTTTTTGCTTCCTCTCGTATCAGCGCAGCCAAGGTTTCGTAGTTTTGGGACACGAAATCACTTGGCGCTAGTTCAGGCGCGACTCCTTCTAGCGCGAGGATGTCTGTTTCCAAATCAGGACCCTTGTTTTGGGTGGGCGCATTTGGTGGCTCAGTGAAGTTTAATTCTGGCATGGTGAGAGGAGTGCGTAGTAGATCTACCGCGCTAGTAGTTGTTGTAGTAGCATGGGTAGTCCTTGTGATCGATTCTACTGGGGTAAAAGCCAGATCTGACTATGATCCTAGGCTTTTGGGCGCACTGGTTGTTCCAGAGGTCTGCTTAGCAGCTGAATCAGTTTGCTGCTTCTTCCCCAATAGGTCGTCATGCGTTTTCTTCGTATGCGGAGTCCGCTGATTTGGGTTTCCATGATTCGTCATTCTAGTTCTTCGTAGAGTTCTTAGTGTCTGGTCCCACTGATGACGCCACTTGTTGATACAAAAGTTGGGCGTTCCTTGTTTCCGTACCAATTAGATCTTAATGCTTGAGACCTGCGCACTAAGAAAACAAAAAGACACCGTTAGGCTTATCGTGGGATTGTCTCCCACGATTATCCTCCGGCGTGAGAGTAAGTAATCGGTTTTAGGGTTTAGTTGAAGAGTTAGGGTTTAGATCGTACCTTTAATGAGAGTCGAGAGACTCTTTATATACACACGAAACCCTAGTTGGTTTCGTGTTCCTCACTCCTCAGCGTATCCCGCATGGGGCGGTTATTTGATACATATCCCATAAATAAGGGATATCTTATATCAAGACCATAAATAACTTTGGGTTTGAGCCATCGTGAGCCCAAACCGTTATCGTGATAGCCCATTCGTGATGGGCTTGAGCCCATTCGTGATGGGCTTAAGTGTTAGTAGCGTCCGTTGGTCGGGCTCATGACCCGAATGCGGACTATACGTCATCACATGTCAACCCCAATGCAAACTCCATAGGATTTGAGCTCAATTCGAAGATTTTATGCTTAGCTTGAAGGCTTATTTCATCATGATATGATTTGGAGTTTAGCTTCGTAGAATATAAGAAAGTATGTACATGTTTGTATTTAATGGCTTTATTTGTCAGTAAGTTTCAATTTGTTTGGGATACCCGGATCAGAGCCGTATATGAGAGTGTGCTAGATGTGTTATCACATAGGGCCTTCAAATTATAGAGCGTCAAAATTTTTATATGATATGTATATATATTCTATAAAAGTGACTACAAGTATTTGATTTAAGAAGTTGCATTGAAAATACTAGCCAGGGCACTTTGAAAACGATTATTTCTCGTTTTATCTCTTTTGAAAATTATTTACTTTATATTTTAGGCCCCGTTTTTATTATTAAGCTGAATTTTGCACGGAGCCTCCATAAACTGATAGATGGCACTGACTAGGACCAACATGAATGACTTTGTAGTGAGGTGTTTGTAGGTGCATACCAAGAACATCGTGGATCGAGATGTCACATACTGTCTCTCAAGCAAGAATATGTTCATGAGAAAAAAATACCGAATAACCAAAGTATATGCCCTTTACAATCCATCCCAAAATCTTATACGATTTTCTTCACAGCATTGGAGAAAAAAAAATTGACTATTATAAAAAGCAAAAGGTAATGGACTAGGAGCATAAAAGCATATATATAAACAATGACTTCTGGATATTATTTTCTAAAAGATCGGCTTTGGAGGGAAGTTGGAATAAAGTTCAGTTTGAATGGAATAGTAGAAACTAGAAAGTAGAAATTCATGTCCCTTTTGATGTAGTGCAGTTCTTATGCCATTGTGGTAGCTTAAATAGCCGAATACATACTGAAAAGCCCGAACCGTTTTCTTTAAGCCCGAATACATAGTGCAGTTCTTATACCTTACAAGGCTATTTCGAGAACCATAAAAGGCAGTTACAAAGCAAGTATAGTAGTACAAAATATAAATATAATTGGTTGTTGCAGCTACGTACAAAGATGACATTCTTTTTGCGTTGTGTGATGCGTGCCACACCCGGCACCTACCGAAGTCCGCAATTGCTGAAAACTGGAAACTCTCTCGATGCATATATAAAGGTGTTCCTTATAAGTTTTGTAATGCGTTTAAGTTGGTAGTTGTTTGAACAACTTGATAAAACTGAACACTATGCATTCCTGATATAAGTACATAATTATATTATGATAACTTAACGTGTATAAAATGCGTCTCCTGTTCATACCTTCGGGGCCCCAAACCCAACAATAAAACTGCCCCGCTTCTCTTCGGATCTCACTCACAATATCATTTCCCTCCTCTCTCACCCTCTTGCTCCGACAGCGGTAGAAAATCCGATGGGCATAATTACCCCGATCCGGCACTGTTATTTCTACAGTGCGGAATGTGAGTGTTGCTACAGAGCTTGGGAAATTATTTTTAAACGGATTTGTGAGAGAGTTGTGTTTTGTGGTTGTCTTTTCGCCAGGTGTACTAACTCATTCATTTTCCCATCTACATATTTTTGTTTCCTTATCTTTTAGAACATTTTCTAGATCATTTTAGTTCCTTCATTCTTGCTGGAAGGTTAGGGTTTACTGTCTTTTATCAGGTTAATTTTTTTGCCTTTTTCTCTTCGATTACATGTTTCCCGCTTGCCATTTTTTTGCCTTTTAAATTTCCACTCTAAAATCATAACCAATACTTTATTGTTAATGGCATTAAAATCATTCTTAATTTTTTTGACTTACATGTTTTGGTCAATTAAATGTGCTCTTCCTTGCCTGTTTATGTTTGTTTAAAGTTATGCCTATCCTTTTAGTTAGATTTTATCAATCGCGCCACATACACATAACTTTTATATGCGTTTAGCTTATGCCTTTGGTTACTTCGTATTAAGTACTAATGGGTTTTTTCCTTAACAACTGCTGCAAATTATTACTTGCCAATCTCTTTGTTGTTCATAACTGTTGCAAATTATTACTTGCCAATCTCTTTGTTGTTGATAATGCTTAAAATGAAAATAGTATTGTTTCCTACTTTCTTTTGGTTTGTTTTTTGTCGCAAACACTTTTGTCCTGCTGTTTTTAACTATGCCCCGAAAACCGCGATATCTTTCTGACAATATTAATACTCAAACTCCTGATGGCCAACCGTTGAACACACCTCAAAGTCCATGGTTTCCTTTTATCTATGGTTCGAAAAATGGTCAAGGTCATAATTCAGATACGGATATACATTTGCCGTCATCTGCTTGCACTCTTGGTCATGCAGGTATTTCGCTTGCCCCTGATGTTTCTGCCAAACGTTGTCTACTTATCGATTAGTTGTCCTATTATTAGTAGCATCTCATGGTTGCAAATCTCATATTCGTATTCATTTTGATGCAGCCGAATCTTCTAACACAAAAAGACGGTTATTTGAAGATCAGTATATTAGTCGGAATGTTAGGCAGTGTGTCACGCCGATTGGTTTACAACCCGTGAGTTACTTATGAATGATGCATCTTGCATCAGAGGTTCCCCCAGCCAAAATTCGCGCACAAATTCTCAGTCAACAATTCAGCGACGTAAAAGGAATAGACTTAATGTAACACAAACTAACAGCCAGAAGAATCAAAATATCGTTTCAAATAGTAGCCCGTGTTTGGGATCACTTCGTGTTTGCCATGACGGAGGTCAGTTGATAAGGTTTCTACCAATGAATCTCCACATTTTTTTACAAACAAGGGTAATAAAGACTAGAAATAACGTTGTCTTTTTGTAGGTCAGATGCCGCTTTACAAAACGGTGTGTAAACTTAACCCATGCGGTTTGTGCACATATCATCATTTCTTTTAACATCACCACAAATATTCATGCACCGTCATGCCTGCTTTTTTGATCCAGCTATTTTGAGACCCACTTTGCAAAGTCCTTCCACATCAGCCCAAGGTGGTGTTCATACCGTGTGCAACCATGCCGGCCCATCCAATACGCAATACAGCTTAAACCGCATTAGCACAACTTTTGGTGAATCAGCAACTTTACAGTCAAATGAAGGTAGGCATTAACTTTTCATTGCTTATGCTTTGTTCTTTGTAATTTTTTTTTTAACCAAAAAAATGTCTCCAATATTTAATGTGCATGCTTATACAGTCGTGAATGTTGTTACTTCTGGTGGAGATCCTACACATAAACCTACAACAAAATCACGCCACCAGCCCAACCGTGTAACAAGGAGGGATAACCGACATAACACATGCAGCGTCCCGCGACGCCGTCAACCAAGTAATATGTTCACCGCTTCGTTGCATCCTGTTCGACCCTCTGGTGAAGGCCCTAGCCTTTCATCAAATGAAGGTAAAAACATTTCATTACCTTTATCAACATTTGGTATTTTTAATAGTCCCATTATTTAATAGTCCCGTCTTTTTTATGCCAGTTATTCTTTTACAAAGAGTGTCATTCATATGTAACCATTACTTTCTGCATACACAGATCCTTCATATGAGGATTTAGGAGACTGTGATCAGCGATGCCGACATTGTGGTGCAGCTTTTTGGTACGAAGAACGCGTTCTCAGAAGTTCTACCAGTACAAGAACTGAATACCATTTGTGTTGTGGAGATGGGAGGATTGTCATGGACCCACAACCAGACCCCCCTCAGTATATGAAAGACCTTCTTTCAAACCCTGCTTTTATGCAAAATATCCGAGCATATAATCAAATGTTTGCAATGACTTCGTTTGGTGCAACCATTGACAAGTCAGTTAACACTGGAAGAGGCCCATATGTGTTCAAGGTATCTGGCCAAATCTATCACTGGATTGGATCACTGTGTCCTATTGATAATGAGCCACCAAAATTCTTGCAACTCTATATTTACGACACGCAGAATGAAGTGAAGAATAGGCTAAGCAATTTCTCACCATCTGAAGAATCTAATTTGGATCCACAAATTGTTGAAGGGCTGATTCACTTCTTAGATGCTCACAATGAGCTGGTACAAGTGTTAAGGACTGCAAGGGATTTATGCAGTCAGGCGGAAATACCAGATTTCAAACTAAAGCTTTACAACGCTGAAGGAACCCGTGGTTATGAGTTGCCGATGTCTAACACTCTTGCAGCAATTGTTTTTGACAGCGGGCCTAGAACTGAAGGAGATTATGATGTTATTATTCAATACAAAGGTGGTGAGCCACAAAGAATCAACAAGCTACACAAATCTTACATGTCATTGCAATTTCCGCTAATCTTCATATATGGCCAACCTGGGTTTCATACAAAATTGATGTTGCGCTCTGTAGACCCAACTCAAAGACCCAGGCGTGTGTCATTGAATGCATTTTACACATACCAACTCCATCCAAGGCCTGATTCATACGATCTTCTTTTCCGGACGGGCCGACTTTTCCAGCAATATGTCGTTGGCGTTTACTGTTGTATTGAGCAGAGTAGGATGGATTTCTATAGAACACACCAGAATGATATTCGAGGCGAGTATTTGTCAGGACTATATGACGCCGTTTCAAGAGGCGATCGTGATGGCTCAGAAGCTGGCTCAAGAATTATCCTACCTTCTTCTTTCACAGGTGGTCCGCGCTATATGTATACTCATTACTTAGATGCATTGGCTATTTGTCGCAAACTGGGTAACCCTCAGTTCTTCATAACATTCACATGTAACGTGAACTGGCCCGAAATCCAGAGATATATGGCAGAATATCCACACTTGAACTCTTCGGATAGAGCAGATGCAGTGTGTCGCGTTTTTGAGCAAAAGATCAAAGCATTTATCAGATTCTTAAAAAATAAACGTCCCTTTGGATTTGTGACAGGAGGTAAGCACCATATTTTTTTTTGGTTTTCTCTTATTTTTAATGTCTTGCACACTTTAGTGTAATCCAACGTACTAATATGCGTTATTTGTTAAAAGTTGATAACCCCACAGTATATCAAATAACACCATCATTAATTATAGTTCTGCCTTTCTTATGTATCTTTTTTTGTGAAACAGTTCTGTATACAGTTGAGTTTCAAAAACGGGGATTGCCACATTGTCATACATTGTTGTGGATTAGTGCAGACGATAAAATACAAGATGCACATGATGTTGATCGCTATATTTCTGCTGAGCTGCCTGACCCAGTCCTTGACCCTAAAGGATACAAAGTTGTTTCAGAAATGATGATGCACGGACCCTGTGGCTCAGCTAATCTCAATGCACCATGCATGGAAGGTACAACATGCACCAAGAATTTCCCAAAAAAATACAACGATAAAACATTTTTTGACAGCAATGGTCAAGTGCACTATCAAAGAAAACAAACAAAAGTATACACAACTAAACGGACAATGAGGTTGGACAACACTTATGTGGTTCCATATAACCGTGCTCTTTGCCTAGCATTCCAGGCTCACATAAATGTCGAATACTGTGGTTGGAGTATGTTGATCAAGTATCTCTTCAAGTATATTTCAAAAGGGACGGATCGAATATTTGCAAGAGTTACTAGATCTATTGGTCAGCCATCTACTTCTTCATCTAATACACGCCAACAAATAGATGAGATCCAAAATTTTCTTGATGGTCGATTTATATGTCCTCATGAAGCATGCTGGAGGATTCTTAAATTTAACATACACAGCCGGGAACCTGCAGTTCAGATACTTTCTGTGCACTTAGAAAATATGCAGCATGTCACCTTCCGCGACAATGACAATTTAGAGTCGGTCATTAATCGTCGTGATCGTAAGGTCACAACATTGACAGAATGGTTTGCTTACAATGTTGCCAATGAAGATGGTCAACATCTAACTTACTTAGATTTCCCTTCAGAATTTGTTTGGTATCAAGACAAGAAAGTTTGGCAGCCAAGACAAACCACACAGTCATCAATTGGTCGATTAGCCTATATACATCCAAGCTTGGGTGAACTATTCTATTTTAGAATGCTTCTTTGTCATCAAAAAGGATGTAAAGGGTTCATAGAAGTGCGGAAAGTAAACAAAGTGTTGTATCCTACATACAGAGCTGCATGTGAGGCATTAGGCCTTCTTGGTGACGATAGAGAATGGGACAAGGCACTCGAAGAGGCATGTTTTTCAGCATCATCATCGGAGCTACGATCTACATTTGCTCATATCTTAACTTATTGTGAAGTCGCAAGTCCTCTACAATTATGGGAAAAGTATTGTTTAGAAATGGGTCATGACATACCTCGAATTGTGTCACGAACAGTTGGAATTAGAAATTACCATGTCAACGACCCTGAGTTAAAAGATTACATATTGTTTGAGCTTGAAGTCATCTTAAGTGGTTTAGGCAAATCGTTAAAGTCATTTGGTTTGCCATCACCTCCACCAAAACTTCTTGATGAGTTAGAAAACAGGCTTTTGATGGAAGAAAAGAATTACAATCGAGAAGAATTAAGAAAACAAACAGATGAGGATGTGCCAAAGTTAAATAGTGACCAGCGACAAATATATGATCTCATCATGCATGCTTCAGTAGCAGATAAGCAAGAATTAATATTTGTTTATGGTCATGGTGGAACAGGTAAGACTTTTCTTTGGAAGACCATCATTAGCAGCCTACGTTCTGAAGGCAAGATAGTACTTGCAGTTGCTTCATCAGGCATTGCTTCTTTGCTTCTTCCAGCAGGCCGAACGGCCCATTCTAGGTTCAAATTGCCGCTTGAATTAACAGAAGAGACATTGTGTAAAGTTACAAAAAACACTCATTTAGGAAATCTTATGATAGACACAAATCTTATTATCTGGGATGAAGCGCCTATGAATGACCGAAAGTGTTTTGAAGCATTAGACAGAACTCTCAGAGATTTGCTTGATGCACCGGATATTTTATTTGGGGGAAAATCAATCATTTTAGGTGGAGATTTTAGGCAAACTCTTCCTGTAAAGAAGGGGGCACCAAAAATGGAACTAATGGCATCATCAATTGCAAACTCATATCTTTGGCCTCATTTTCGCCTTCTTACACTTAAACAAAACATGAGGCTATTAAGGCCGGATTTAAGCCAGGAAGAAAGAAGCTTAGCCAGTTCATTTGCAGCATGGCTTCTTGATGTTGGTGATGGCCACCTTGGAGACTATGATCCAAAAGATGGCGAAGATACAGCATGGATCGATATTCCACCGATGTATTGTATTCAAGATGACGACCAAGGTTTGTCAAAGCTCATTGAATTCATTTATGACCAACCAACATTGCACACACCTTCAGCAACAACCCTTCAGCAAAAAGCCATCGTCTGCCCAAAAAACGAAACTGCTGACATTATCAACTCAAAAGTTCTATCAATGGTTGAAGGAGAAGCAACAACTTATGCAAGTTATGATTTGGCAATACCAGCCATGAATAGCGGGGCTGAAACAGAAATGTTATACCCGCCTGAACATCTCAATACATTTGCATTCTCTGGCTTTCCTCCACATCAGCTTGAGCTAAAAGTGGGCACACCTATTATGCTGTTAAGAAATGTAAATGTAGCAGGCGGTTTATGCAATGGCACACGGATGATCGTCACACATCTAATGTCAAGGCTTATTGAAGCACAGATCATTACTGGTACAAGGATCGGTGAAAAGGTTTTCATACACAGAATCACTTTAATACATAAAGATCCCAACCTTCCATTCATATTCAAACGAACCCAATTCCCGATAAAGCTTTGCTACGCCATGACAATCAACAAAAGCCAAGGACAATCTCTAAACAAGATTGGTGTATACTTACCCGAACCTATCTTTAGCCACGGGCAGTTGTATGTAGCTCTGTCTAGAGCAACTTCTCCTCACGGGTTGAAAGTTCTTATCAAACAGCAAGACAATAAGCCGCCAAATGTCACAAAAAACATAGTTTACAGGGACTTTCTCAAAAGAATACAACCTACTCAGGTTTAAATCTCAATATTTACTCTACATGTATATATTTTGTATATTTATACTTTTCCACTTTTGCTATCTTTTCATTTCATAAAAGTATGATAGTAGTTATTACATACAGGTAAATTTATTATGCACAGTTCTTATTCACCTTCTATTATGATTTTCTTATTTAAATAGTTTACGTCATCATTGTTATTCTTTTTTGTTGTTTGCTTTAGAACTGACCATATTTTTTTATACTTTATCAGTTACATGGAAGACATTACAATTTCTGACGTGAAAGGTGTGGCAAATGACAATACACTTCCAATAACGACTGCAACACATGAGGTGATCAACTACATAGTCCAAATGATGACAAAACAGTTGCAGTAAAAGATATGTTCTACTAATCTTTTGTACTAATCTTTTGTATAACATCTGCAAACCTGCAACTGCATCAGCAAATACACCAAACTTTGCTGAGCCAACATATGGTAAATCTCACCATTTAAATCTATAATGAAAGCAAAGGAACACCAACAACAGCTTCAAATGCAGCAGACGCATATCATACATCAGCAAAAGTTGTGAGGCCAAAAGGTTAGGCATTGACCAGGTCATCTCTTTCACTCTCACACACATGCACCCGTTGTATGATATTGAAGTAATTAGACTGTTGCTTATTTGTTCTGTCACTGTAAAATGTCAAGGGTGCAAAATTTACGGATTCTTAGATGTTATTTTGCACAACAACAGCAAAATTTCAAAATTCCAGTAAACTTGCCAACTTCAAGTTCAGATAATGTGCAAGTGTCGTTTACTGACACTGAACTTTGTGTGCCTTCCAGGTGATTGTCATTACTTCTAAAATATACAACTTACGTCTAGCTTTAGTTTGTCGTATTTTTGTACCTTACACTTCCATATTTCTGTTACATTATCCTTAATCAGACAGTCCTAACTCAATAATAAACGTGGCCCTTTATTAAGTAAAGCTGTAGGCTCAATTTGTTGGAAAAGTGAGTGGCTGGGTACTCTTTAATGAAACCACGTTATTAGTTGAATTGAAACTTAGATAATATATGCCGAAATATTGATTATATAATCGAACCACGTTACGGCTTTAAGGTGAGTGGAACACGGCAACAGAAGAATGACTGAATAAATTTAGAGCACCCATTAACACACTACAACTGCCACCCCCGCTATCAAAATCACTTGGCTTGACTCTATTTTTTTCCCTTTATTCAATCCATTTTTAGTTTTTTCTTAATATAGTTTTGAGTGTTGTAATTTACTGTCAAACCAATTTTTTGCCTTTGAATTTACCTGTACATCATGGTATATGCAGCAAATGTAAACCTTATTTTGGTATAACATTGTTGCATCAAATACAGCTCAGACTTATCTAAGGTTCACTTAAAAATCTTAACCCAGCATGTATCACACCTAAAAGCCTTGAAGTTCACAGCTCTTTGCAAAAGGAATCCTTTGTCAAAAAATCCATTTCGCATCAAAATACGACAAAACATGTATAGCACAAAAATTATAAACAACACACCCGCGCAACGCGCGGGCTCCCACCTCGGTACATAATTATATTATGATAACAAAACGTGTATTCAACCGCAAATATTAAAGACGATATAAGTCATAGAAAAGAGAATGAAACATTGGAATATTACGGCAAAACATAAACAATCTATCAATAGGTGTTAATTGTAATCAAAGACACTTGTAATTACTGTCACCGTCCTTAAACCCCTTTCTTCAACTTCTGACAGCGCCTCCTGAATCATGGGGGTGTAGACTAGGCACGTCTTTTGTTTCTCTACAATATACTCTTTACCCTTAAAAGTGAAAATAGATGTGATGTCCTCGACAGATGTATCTTCAGGGACACGAATATTGTCTATGAATATTTTTTCCTCAGCAATCATGCCATCAAATTGAGGTGTTAGCACTTCATCTTGAACCATTCTAGGGATAGTCACTTTGCGTGTTGTGTGTGGTTTGAAGATAAATGTATTTGGTGTTATGTAGAGCTCAAGATGTGATGTTTTGATAATATATGCGATATGGAAATCAGTGCTGTTCACTACTACAAAAAAGCCTATGGACACCTCTTAATACAGACTGGTTTTATAAAAACCAGATTTTATGATTAAAAACTAAGGGAAATGTGAAGTATTAACCGGTGTTTGTGATAAAAACGTATAAACACTGTTTTCTAAATGCATGAGCATTCCCTTTTAGGCAGGTATATGCCGATTCTTCGATGGTTTATTCCTTCTGTCAAGTCCATATAAATAAAACTGAAGATGATCAACCCAACCATTTCATTGCAAGCTTGAGCTGCAAAGTCAAAGAGATGTTGAACCTCAGGAATTACTCACCAAGCTAGATCAGTTAAAGGGCTACACTCTATTGGCATGTATGTTCTGGGTGCATGAGGTTTTATATCATACGCCTCATTGATCTTGTACGATATGCCAAAGGAGAGTTGCCCTGTAACTGCTTATTGCTTACCTAAATCGTGTCTACAAATGCAGAATTATTTAGCATAGTCCGGGTAGCTGATTACATATCAAACAATTCTTACATTTGCAAGACCAGGGTGGGTTGGTTAGGTGAACTGTGGACATAGTTCGACCAGTTTTCCGTTAAATAAAGTTATATGATGATGTTAGTCGCTGCTATTGGTGGTAACACTGCTATCATCTTTTTATTATCTTTATTGCTCTATAAACAAGTATATTTGCTTAGTCAATTGGTCAGTTATTCATGCTATAAGGGCACTAGGAGTCATGGTTCGGAGGTGTGGATAGTGGATACCTCCCAAATTCCACCAATAAGCTTCAGCTAACTCATACCCATAAAATCCCATACCTCCCAACATAAATTACTGGCGCCCATAAAATCTCATACCTCCAAAAAAAAAAAAAAAAAAAAATTAAATAATGCAAGATTATTTTTTTATTAAATAATGCAAGTGTGTGTTGTTTATCACCCTTATTGACCTGGTCATCTAGTATTTTTAATCTTCAATTCATTTCAACCTCCATCACCGACACTAACAATGGATGCAAGAAACCTCATCAGATTCCTCTTTTTCACTTTCATCATCGCCTTACTTGTCTTCCTCACTTTCACCAACCTCCCTTACCCTCTCCCATTACCACCAACTGCTCCGTCGACTCACCACGGTGCAACACCATCAAACAACCACCAAAACCAAAACAACCCACAAACAATCTTCACACATCCGATCTACCACATCACCCACTTGACACGTTGAGAGTTGTTTCCAACGTTCTCTTTTTTGCTTTTAATGACTATGCAACGTTCATTTTTTGTTTCAAACCGATTTTGTGGAGAGCGGCTTCTGAGCCCGCTGGTGATACTTTTTTTGCAAACCACTGGAACCGGCGGCGGTGTTACCGCCGGTTTCAGCCTAACCGCTGGCCCAAACGCTTCGACTCCGAGTGCCCTAATCAGAATGGGATTTCTTTTGTTAAGGCCGACAGCTGTGACCAATGTTCCCAAAACTGGCCCAGTTCGAATCTCTTCAATGGGGCTCTATATGATGTTTGCCTGTTTACCTTACGCTATACCATAGAAATCTATACTGATTATTAAAGTCACAAATAATAATCTGTTTAGTGGATGCAATAAAGCAAAAAAACTGATTAACCTAATCTTATAAGATCAATTACATAGTTACATGTACATTTTTAAAATAATCAAACTTTTTCATACACTAGTCAAATTTTTACAAATTCAGACAACGAAAACACCGTCTTGTCACCCTCAAAGTTGATTATCAAAATTTAATTATTCTATTTCCTATCTGCAATATAAAGCATCCCAAATGAAACAAAAAATAAAAATAAAAAATAAGCTTACATGAATAATTTTCCTGCCAAGTAAAAGGTACTCTGATTGTTATTGCACAGAGCATTTAGCTGCATATAAAGAGAGTATAATTGCAGAATGACCACAATACCTTAACTTGAAAACAAATATAGCACACTATACAGCTTTTATATGCATGATCATGTAAGATATACATTGCTTAAACAAAAGTACAAAACAAAAACTACACCAACTGCAAGACAATCCCATTTAAGTTCATTTCCTTTTCTTTTTTTCCAGAAATAGAAGCCGTCAAAGTACAAGACGTACAAAGACTCCATCCTCTACCAACTGTCTAATCATTCTTTCATATTTCCATTCTAATACTCATTTACCAAGTTCCTCAACAATCTTCATGCATATCCATCTACTTTCAACAAGTCCTATATATACTGTACCATTTCCAGGCCCGGTGTTAAGGGTGTGCAACCTGTGCGAGAGTGCACAGGGCCCATTTATTTCTAGGGCCTCCATTTCATAGAACTCATTCATAAATTATTAGCATTTTTCGGTATATTATATTAAGGAAGTCAATATGTTTTTATTTCTTGGTTGTTGAGTGGAAACTGGAGAGAAAAAAAGGTCTTTTGCTAAAATCAAGAATTCCAATATGGAGTCATTTACTACGTTTTGTTTATAAGGTACTTTTTTTAACGGAAAAAGAAATAAGAAGGAAAGAGATTGTCTAACTTTTTTTAGTCTTCATTTATAATATTGACAGCTGCAAATTCGGTATTAATGCAGGTGTCATAGAAGATGGCGAAATTAGCATAAAAGGTAGCATCGTGAATTAATGCGTGAGAGGGATGTACGGAAGAGGAAAAAATGATTTTTTTTTTTTTTTTTTTTTTTTTTTTAATCATAAGACATGAGCTATTGGTAGCTTTTGATGTGTTACCAATTAGTGCCTAAGGGTAACTGATCGTCTAAAGACTTACAATGAACATTATAAGCTGGTCCAAGAAACTATCATGATTTTAAACTCTACATCGTTGATTGATAAGTACATTTTTCGTGATAGAAATTTTATCACAAAAACTTATGCACATACAACACACTGTAACACAAATAAAGACACATGGTTGGCAAACAAAAAAGCATCTAGATAATGGGAATATTAATGTCAAGAATCACGATATACAAACTAGCAATGTTAAAGACACAGTCATATTCTGAACCAAAACTAAAGATAACATAACAAGATAACTAACCAACCTTTAAATATGCTTTTTTGATATACTCAAATGAACAGATCACGTGTGAACTTAAAATCTTGTGGGCATCATGCAAAAACTACATCTGACCTTAATATATACTTGACACCTTCTGCAACATTGTGTGAGGCTTGGCTCCATGAAGATGAAAGCGGGTGATTCCTAGAGTGGGACTCACCTAAATAATCATAGATCCATCGATGAGAATGGAGAGAGCAACATAAAATGTACCCATGCTATAATAGAGTAACACGAAATATACCTCTGGTTACAAGGCTTATTTGAGAACCATAAAAGACAGTTACAAGGCTATTAAGATTAATAATGACACATATATGTACAAAAGTCAAAGTCAGGATCTAGTGAAAATATGCAACCTGAAATTCCTCCCATAAATTTCACCATATCATCATTTTTAATTCTTACTAATAATAATGTATACAGAAAATTACAATGCATGACTACATGGTATGATTCTTTGTATAGATTCCTGGATCCATTTTTTTTCAAATGGATTCTCTAATTCTCCTGGTGCTTTTCAAATTAAGATTACTTACATAAATACTTAGAATCCAAAGAACTCTCACTAAAGGCCTTATATTAGGTAATGTAATTTTGTGCTCCCCCAACAGACAAAATAACAAATATGACAGGGTACAAGAAAAAAGGCATTTTCAAAGGCATAAGCATTCCCTTTTATGCAGGCATATGCCGATTCCACAATGGTTTATCCCTTCTCTCAAGCCCATATAAATAAAATCTAAGACGGTCAAACCAACCAAGTCATTGCAAGCTCTAGCTGAAAATTTAAAGAGCTGTTGCAGTTTATGCATTACTCATCAAGCTAGATCAGTTAAAGGGCTACCCTCTATTGGCATGAGTGTTCCAAATGAAATATGCAGGTGCGTGATATTTCTAATGATCTGCCTCATTGTTCTTATACGACATGCCAAAGGAGAGTTGCCCTGTAACTGCTTATTGCTTACCTGAATCGTGTCTACAAATGTAGAATTACTTAGCATAGTCCTGAGTAGCTGATTTAATATCAAACAATTTCTTACATATGCATCTACTTCAGTAACAAAAAGATTTTCTTCATTGCAATTGTAACTCATTTTATTTTTCGGTTCCGTTAACCATTTTTAATTTGGGCTTGAGCCAACTCGGCCCAACAATAACTTTTGGCCGAGAAAATGTGTTCCTTATTCATTATTTTCAGCTAATCCTGAACTCTATAATGTCATTGGAATGATTGGTTGCTAATAAGATTTGACCATTTTTATATATAGATTTGGGAGGTGTTATCGTAGTTGTTTAGGGCATAAGTGATTAGGAGTTACTGATGGAAACAGAGCAACAGATTAATTTGGAGTTATTATTCCAAAAGTGATTCTGAATCACAAAACGCAAAACATCACAACAAAATGCTTGTAGATTCAAATTATTAAGTTTAAAAATCGTACCTGAAACAGATTGCGGAATCAAACCCCAGCAAAAGACGCAAAGAACTGGAAACGGTAAGAATTAGGAGAACAAAGTGATATTCCAAATTTCAAATCAGAGACGGTCTTTAACACGGGATTGTATTGTACAACCTTACTCATTAAGTCAATGATGAAAATGTTAGAATTTAATAATCTAGACAAGTTCATATTTATTAAACAAGTAATCATATTACATGAGCGGAAGCGTAGGATCATGTTTAACATATAAAAGATTAACCGAATATTAAAGAAACGTACCTTTTGATTCTAGCAAGAACAAGAATCAACTTCAATCTTCTTCTTCAAATAATAATAACGGATTAGCGAGATACCCCTTACCTTTTTGTATCTCAATCCAAGATGTATAAACTATAGTGAGTTTATACCACAATCTTGTACACACGTACTATAACGGAACTAATGATTATGCTAGTAATAAACACAAGTAAACCAAAATAATTTTGCTTAAGGAAAAAACTTGGATCGACTAACCCAAGGGTTATGTACGATCGGCTTTGGACAAAGAAGAACAAGACTTTGGGTTATATCAAGAGTGCAAAGATCAATTAACAATAACACCTGGCCTTTGTATTTATAGTGTGCTAATCTTGGAGGACAAGTTTGTATTGGAATGGGTTTAGGAAGCCCATGCCGATCGGTTCCTCATTCCCTAAAGAGTTCCAGAACCTTCTTGACCCTCTAATTACACCTATAGTCCTTCCTTTATTCCCTAACGGTCGTTAGTCAATTCCCGTTAATTACTTAACGTCCGTTAGTCGTTTTTGTGGAAACCGTAGAGGGGAGGGGGGGTGAATACGTTTCCATTTAAAAACTTAAAACTTTTTGTATCAAACACCCGATCAAATGTGACATAAATTGAAAAGTGTCAACAATGATCATATAACATCTAGGGATGAATAAATTAAACTACAACACTAGCACAATCAAACCATGACACATACATAAATAACATAACATAAGCAACTAGTCACACAAGCATAAACGCAATGCAAATATAACTATAAAACAATAAAGAATAAAATGAAAGTAAAGAGATAAGTAAGAAGGTGCAAACCGGACACGGTGATTTATATTGGTTCGGTCACGAAGCTCCTCTTCGCCCTACTCCACTCCCCGAGTACCCAACTCGAGAGTTACTTCACTAATCAACAAACTCCCTTCAGGAGGAGAAAACCGTACACGTCGCTTATCCTATTTCCGACACTAAGCTAGATGTCGAGTGCTAATCTTAGCTAGCACCAATCTACCACGATCTACACCGTACACGTCGCTTATCCTATTTTCGACACTAAGCTAGATGTCGAGTGCTAATCTTAGCTAGCACCAATCTACCACGATCTACCCGATCTACCCTTGATCCACTTGATCAATACACACAAGCCCAATGGCTTCAAGAGATCTCCAAGATCTCGACAAGATCACAATGATCTACTCTCACTTGACTCGATCTACCCTATCTACCCTTGATCTTCTTGATCAATCACACAAGCCCAATGGCTTCAAGAGATAATCAATATCTCTATAAGATCACAATGATCTTCACTCACTCTCTTACAAAAGAAAAATGATCTTGATGTATACTAGGATACAACAAGTGTGTAACAAATGTTACAACTTCCCTAACTACAACTACAACTCTTGTATCTTCTTGGATACCTTGAGTTCTTCTCTTGCTATTGAAGAGGAATGACAACATTTTGTATCTACTTGGATACTTTGTGTTCTTCTCTTGCTATTGAAGAGGAATGACAACACTTTGTATCTACTTGGATACTTTGTGTTCTTCTCTTGCTATTGAAGAGGAATGAAGAGGATCTCTTGGTGGGATGAAAGGATCACTTTTAAACAAACTAATACTCTCTAAATGATCAAAGAAAGTGTTCTAAGTGAGGAGGGATTAGACCAGAGAAAACTGACTGGAAAAATCAAGTTGGAAGTGTAAAATGGTCCACTATTTATAGGCAAGGGGAAAACTAGCCGTTACAGAGGCACGGCTCCACTAATTGTCAGACGGCTCCACTAAATTTAGTGGAGCCGTCGGTACTTTAGTGGTACCGTGGACGCTCCTTCGTTTATTTTTAGTGGGGAAGGTTTATTTGGGAATGTTTGGAGCTGTTTGGGGGGAAAATTGACTGTTGGGAGTTTTTAAACTTATTTTTTAAAATAAAACATTTCTTTTTAATTCAAAAATAATTTGTAAAATATATTTTTGAAAGAAATATTTTGTCACATTAAAAATGTGAAGTTTAGAGAAAAATATAATCATTTGATCATTTGTCAAGTAGTAGATTTGTTTGTCCATACCTTGAGTGATTTTCGTCGGGATGGAAATCTACGACTTTGTTGAAGCATACTTGAGACATCGGGAGGTGTTGATGTAAGTATGCATTGATGATTTGTGTTTACGAGTAACTTGCACATTTTACGTTATGTATTACAAGTTACATGTTTGTCATTATTAAAACCGAAGAAACCGTTTATTTTAAATATCGTAATATTTGCACTAACAATCTCCCCCTTTTTGATGATGACAAATATGTAAACCGTAACACATAGTAAAATGTAAAAGTTACCTGTTTACACTCCCTTCTCCCCCCTTTTGTCGAATCAAAAAGGTAGTTACATTGAGCGCTCCCTTGAATTCACTCCCTACTCCCTCTTATTACATTACTATCCTTTCTTCCCAGAAAGGCGAGCTTGCATCATCCCAATGAAGTCTTCTATCACCACTTGTGAAGATAACTCCATGCTATGTATTCAAATACCCGCGAGCTCCCCCTAGCTCAATGCTCTCCTATGGTAATTGAATCCCCTTGTTTATTCACCTTAGTATCTAGCGGATCCATGGATCAAATTCATACAAAGGATTTTCCTACATCAAGGGTTAGCTTCGTGCAACATAATATATAACAGTATAGGAGCAACATTTTAGGGATAGAATACACATAGCAAGACATGCAAGGGTTAATCTATGTGAGTGACACAACCTAAAAGTGTGCCAAAAGGGTAAAGACCAAAAAGAAAGCCCAAGAAAGTTGAGCGAAACAAAAAGATGAATGCATATTGCAATTCAAAGACATTTGAGTGTCACAACCCGACCAACAACCTAAGGTGTAATTGTTCAATCAATCACACTAACAAGAACGAGATTCGTTCGTTGACTGACACACAAAATGACTTCTTCCAAGTTGTCATTGGGAAGGCAAGTTCTAACAAACCTTTTGAACAACATAATCATCTACCTAAGATGATTGGTGTTAGGATGGTTTAGATTAATATATCGTTTGCACTGACAATGAGATGCATGGTATATTTCAAAAAAAATTGTGCATGTGATCCTAACAGGATTGGGGGTGGATATCTCTAACGGGGTTGAGGAAATGAAGTTCTAGATTTCTAGTTTGGATGATCCTAGTTATGTGTTAGAGATAATTTGGTGCATGAAGGGTTTTGTGTGATTGTGAGGATTGAAGGTTGTTGAACTAAATATCACTTATCCAAAGTGAGGAATAGTTGTAAGGTTTGAGTGTGATGATCGATGGGTTGAAGGTTCTTTAGACTAACTATCACTGTCAAGAGTGAAGTTTAGTTATAAGGGTTGATTGTGATGAGGAATGATGTTAATGTAAGGTTTGAAGATGAGATGCAAGATAAGTTTGCAATGGTGATGCCTTATAGAGGCAAGAGTTGTGGGATTCGAACTAAAAGTTAGTGGTAGTGTCCTATGGTGTAGTGAGGGAATCCTAGGGTGTATGTAAGTATGCAAAATTTTGCAGGTTTGAGGTTAGGGATGCAGGGATCTTGAGGGAACAGTGAAAATTCGTCAAGCATAGGCACGGTACCACTAAATACCATACGGTACTGTTAAATTTAACGGTACCGTGACCTATTTAACGGTACCGTGACCTGGAAGTCATGAATTTTCATGTGCAGCCTAGTTCTGGGCAGCTAAAGGGAAGTTTTCTAGGGAATAAGAACCACATTTGTGTGTTCTTGAGAGTGTTTGTTGAAAGACTATATGAGTGTGTTTTCGCTCCCCCTTAATCTATGACCATCCGGACAAGATGTGAAAAAAAATAAAGAGGAAAACAAACGTTGACAGAAGCGATGAGCTTAGTAACGTCATGACACGTGGTGGATAGCATACAATAAACTTCACCTTTGAAGTCATGTAGCTCTTCTCAATCATTGTGAATATTCATAGAATATTTATATGATGAGGCATGTGATTACTTGGAGATATCCTAAGGGTTAAGAAGATAAAATCTTCAGGGTTGTGAGGTTGGTGATAAGGTTCTAGTAGGGTTATCTCAACTTATCCTAGCGGTTCTTCGCTTAAAGTGTGTGGAAGGTGAGTGGGATACGGAAGCATTGGTAGTGTAGAACTAAGGTTGAAAAGTGTAGATAAGTTGGGAAGATAATGGATACAGAAGTAACCATACATATGGTGTGTTCAGTACCATGCGGAAGTGAAAGGGAAAAATCTAAGGAATCAGAAGATAGACAGTATCTATTCTGATAGGAGACGGTTCTGGTTCAAGACTACATCGAGTGGGTTTTGATAGTGATGGTGAGAATTGAATATGAAATAAACTGTCTCAGCAGACAACGGTCCTACGGTACCATTACATTTAGCGGTACCGTCCCCTATTTAAGGGTTTCGTGACCTGCTGAGGTCAATTTTGACCCAGAATTAGATTTTTGACAAAGAAATTTCACATATGTTGTTATTTTTCTGGACTTTAGATTAAAGGAATTTATACCGAATAAATTCTTTTATGAATGACTCCAACGGGATTCGATGAACGTTAATCGAGAACGAGAAATGACATTTAATTGCATTTTGCAAATTAAATATACTTTAAATATTTCGGATGAAATATTTAAGTTGTCATTAGAGTTTAAGAGGATTTTACGAATAAATCTCGCTGCTTTAGTGAGACTTTTCGACACGAGGAGAGAATTTATACCAAATAAATTCTTTGAACGGTACTGGATGAGAAGAGATGACTTTTATATTTCCGAGGAAATACATAGGTAGTCATTAGAGCGATGTGAAGGATGACTTAATATTTCCAGTGAAATATTTAAGAAGTCATTAGACGAGACACAAGATATGACTTGACATTTCCAGTGAAATATCTAAAAGTCATGACACGAGAGATGATCTTAATATTTCCAGTGAAATATTCAAGTGATCATACGAGGAACGTGAGAGATGACTAAATATTTCCAGTGAAATATTTAGAAGTCATGAGACGAGACACAAGGAATGACTTGATATTTCCAGTGAAATATCTAAAAGTCATGGGACGAGATAGAGGGAATGACTTGATATTTCCAGTGAAATATCTAAAAGTCATGAGACGAAATGGAAGAGATGATCTCAATATTTCCAATGAAATATTTAAGTGATCATGCGAGGAACATGAGGGATGACTTAATATTTCCAGTGAAATATTTAGATAGTCATGAAAGGGATTTAAAGAATGACTCAATATTTCCAGTGAAATATTTAAAGAGTCATGAGACGAGACGCACGAGATGACTACAATATTTCCAGTGAAATATTCAGGTAGTCATAAGAGGGGTACAAGGGATGACTTTAATATTTCCAGTGAAATATTTAAATAGTCATAAGATTTATGGAATATGTTCCATCATTCCTAGACCTAGACGAAGATGGTTAGGGGATTCTCGTTTGAGAGGTTTGGTTGATTTACGGATTTAGATGTGCTTCGCACGCGAGTGTTTCACGGGGTTTTGAAAGACGTAAAGCTAGGCCTATGATGCTGATTCGCAGCAGGGTTTGGGATCTTAAGAAATGTATATACACACGAGGATGAAAGGAACTACTAATCACTTATATAGTAATTCGTGAGTCTTTTGTCATCTGAAGGTTGATGTTAGCATTTAGCTTTTGGATGAGTGTTTTAACATATGTTGTTAAAAGGCTTGAATATGATGTTTCGGATATGACATTTAACAATTGCGATCGCAAGTTAAACTTACTTGAATATTTCAGATGAAATATTTAAGTTGTCAACCCTACTCCGAGTTCTACTAGGTTTGTATCTAACCTTCCCATGACAAAAGGGTGTATTACTTGGAAGAAGGCGAAGTGATGACTAGGGAATTAGGATAACTTCGCGACTACTTTGACTTATAGGTTTTGACACTAGTGTGTGGAAAACTAGAAGGGGGGTTGAATAGTTTTACCGGTTTTTGAACTCTTTTAAAATCTTCTTAAAAGTTTACTTATTAAAAACCTTGATTCGAATCTTATGTGTAATCAATCAACACCAATATGAACTACACACTAAACTAACTAATAATAAGTAAAGTAAGTAAAGAGAAAAGTTAGAAAGATCAAACTGGGACAAAAGGATTTATAGTGGTTCGGCTACGAAGCACCTCTTCGCCCTACTCCACTCCCCGAGTACCACACTCGAGAGTTTCAAGCACTATGTCAACAACCTCCCTTAAGGCGGAGAAAACCGTACACGTCGCTTATCCTATTTCCGACACTAAGCTAGATGTCGAGTGCTAATCTTAGCTAGCACCAATCTACCACGATCCACTTGATCAAACACTCAAGCCCAATGGCTTCAAGAGATCACCAAGATCTCGACACGATCACAATGATCAACACTCACTTGACTAACACTATCCTAATGACCCTTGATCTTCTTGATCAATCACACAAGCCGAATGGCTTCAAGAGATGTTCACTATCTCTTGTAGGATCACAATGATCTTCACTCACACTCTCACAAAAGAAAAATGATCTTGATGTATGCTATGATACAATCAAGTATGTAACAAGTGTTACAAACAACCTAACAACTATAACTCTTGTATCTTCTTGGATACCTTGAGTTCTTCTCTTGCACTTGAAGAGGAATGACAACACCTTGTATCAACTTGGATACTTTGTGTTCTTCTCTTGCTATTGAAGATGAATGAAGAGGATCTCTAAGTTGGATGATTGGATCACTCTTGAACAAAAGAAAAACTAAACTAAATGATCAAGAAAATAAAATGGTGTGAGAGGTTTAAACTCAGAAGTTTCTGTGTGTGAAAGGGTGCCTAAAATCTGTAAAGTGGGTTGGTATTTATAGGCAAAGAAAATCTGAACGTTACAGGTGGATGGCTCCACTAAATCACCCACGGCTCCACTAAATTTAGTGGAACCGTGGAGCCGTCCCAGACAAAGACGCTCCAAATTTTGTCTTTTCTGGTGAAAACTTATTTGGGGAAGTTTGGAGCTGATTTTGGGGGGAAAATAGCTGTTATGAATTTTAAACTTATTTTTCCATTAAAACATTTCTTAATTATTCAAAAATAATTTGTCATGTATATTTTTGAAAAAAATGTTTTGTCACATTAAAATGTGAAGTCTTAAAACCCAAAATCACTTCTTTGATCATTTGTCAAGTTGTAAGTTTGTTCTAGAGTGATTTGCGTGGAAACGGGATCTTCCGATTAAAAACTTGTTTACGTTAATTTTAACGTAACGTGATTTCACATTTTGTCATCCTCAAAACGTAAAGTAATCGAAAGATATAAATAACATTTTTAGAACATTATTTGCATCAACATAGTGTATGAATCTATGACTTCTAAGGGTTCATAGTGATAGGCATACCTAATTCCTAATGTGTCAAAAGGACATAGTGTGGGTGCAAACTTTACAAGCAAATTATGTAAAATGCACATAAGAAATAAATGCAAACATCATGCAAAACATGATAATCATTTAGCATTTAAGATCATGAAGACATTTAATCATATCTTACGAGAACATGTTATCATTTTGAAACACGTATGTGGGATGCAAGCAATCTAGGTTTGCTAAGGCAGATCCTAATTACTACTTGTTTAAAATGAAATCCTAACGGGAGATAAAGTTCACCGATGTAAACTATCTCTAGTCAAATGTAGGAATTAAAAATTTTCAAGTTAGAGAATGAGTATAAGACTATCACTAGCGGTGCTCAATTAAGGCTAAACACGACCATTTTTACGGGTTATACACGAACCCAACTTCTCTCCTGGAAGCAATTCAACCGTTAGGTCAAATTGAATTTCTAGTGCGATAGGTTCTCCAGTAGTCATTCTCATGTTAGAAAAATTCAAATTCCTATATTTGCCTATCGAAGTATAGCAAAGATGATATTAGCTTGTTTCGCTAATACATGGCCTAATATGACTCAAACCATACTTTGAAAGTCGGTTAAGAAAATGACATGTCTTACACAACTTCTAACAAAGGCAAGCGAAATGTTTTAGTTTCGTGTTTGAGATTTAAAGGTTATTTGATGGAGATGGTGCATTTTATGATCTCTTGGACAACATCTTTGTTTGTTGAGTTGTTACATGTTATTTTAACATGATTTGGTTTCCTAGAACCAAGAGACACTCTAATGTGATACAATGTAGAATCTACTACATCGTTTGTGTTTCAAGAATGCTCCTTTGCATATCTTGAGGAAAGAATCTAGTAAAGGTTATTTACCTCAGTAGATCTCGTGAGTATTATATTTGAAATGAGATATATTGTATATTTCAACAAATATGCTTTTCTAAGAGAAAACTTATCACTCTTACGAATGCTTAATGAAACAAGTATTTTAGTGTATGACCAATTTTACTTGTTTATGCAATGACACATGTTGTATTAGGTTATTATTCAACTCTAATATCCTATATTTGTTAACAAGATGCAATGTATTCTCTTGTAACATAATCATTCATGTTACAAAGACAATAAGATGCATAGGATATAATTTATCTTTTGTCAATCTTTTGATAGGAGAAATACATGTGATATTCTCAAAGATTGATGACTTACATAATAGTTAATAACATATTATGTGTGACACTTTTACTAGACATGTGACTTTGAGTGTTGAGTCATTCATGAGCAAAGTTTACATATGTTGTTTGTTTGCTCGTGTTTGGTTTTTCAGAAATGACACATTTACTAATTGCATTGCAAAGTAAATTACTTGAATATTTCGGATGAAACATCCAAGTTGTCAATCCTACTTAGTTGTGTATTTTATGCATCTTTTAAACATATTGGTTTAAAGTTTGGAACACAATCATTGGACAAGAAGACTCAATATGGCATCTTCAACACAAGTGTGAGTTATGATCCGATGCATATTATTTTCGTCTTGAGAAGACGTCATTATTTTCATAACAATCGAGTGTGATTGAGTATGTAGATTCAAGATAGTATATTTCATCATATTTTGATGTTATTTTGAAGCTAGACAAATAATGACTCCAATTTCATGTCCACACTCGAAAACTTGTCAATTAGATTCGATAATGATATCAATCATAATTTGAATAATGAATTGATATGTACTCGAAATCTTTCTTGACCCTCACAATCACTCCTTTTTAAAAAGAAAATAAAAATTTAAGGAGTGTGTTCCATTTATTCTAATACTAGTTGTATGTGTGAGGTTAATGACATATTAAGTTACTACTTTAATATTTGTCATTTGTTTTTATTTGAGAAAAACTATTTATATTATTAAGTATAATATTCTTAGCTTTTCGACACCTCATTAGTATAAAAATAATTATCTTAACTATTTTTATACAACATACGTAAAATACTAAATGTTTAAAACATTTTGTGTGTGTGTTAGATCAATGCAAGTTTAATACATTTTCTTTTACTTAAATACTAATGTATTAATATGATCTTTTATCTTGTTTAGACAACCCATGGTCAAGCAAGACAAAATGATGTAATGTTTTAGAGATCATGTTATGGATTTTATGAAAGTGTTAAGTATTTTGGGGTGATATACTTTTTACACTTAAACACTTGAAAAAATAATTGTGTGAGACAATATCTTTCGACACACATGATCTACCAACTTAATTTCTATTCCTAAGAAAGTTAATAAACCATTTTAAAAACTTGCAACATATGCAAGAAAAATGGTCTATGCCTATATGCAATGCAAAATCAATTACGCAACTTAGTGCAGGAAGTCTAGTCTAAGTCCTATTGACGCATAAGCCGAAAAACTAATAATCGACACATAGCAATAAGGCATGAAAGACACTTATGCTTATAGATAAAATTATCTCAACTAAAGATAACAATAAGCATACAAAAATATTAACTAACAATACTAAGACACAAAGAAAAACAAATAGTCATTTAGCATAACACACAAAAATACTTATCGTCATTTTTTGTGTATTAAGTATAACGATGTACACTTAGCTTGATTTTATTTGAAAATGAATTATTTTCCACCCCATTTCAAAATTTGATCAAGTTCAACACTTTTGAAAAATATGAATACATCAATGTGTGATGTTCTCTTTGTAATTTGACAAAAATTTGTGCAATTGACATGACCGGAAAAGCCTATCTGTTACGAATCAAAGACTCTCGTAAATTTTACTTTACAATCATTTTCTAAAAGTATTTTTAAATGAGAGTCAACTCAATTACGTTTAAAACGATAGGTGGCACGACTCCTACGGACTTACGGTTGATTTTATACGAATTTTTGAAAATTACCAAATTCTGAAAATCAGACGAAGGTACCGTTAAATTTAGCGGTACCGTCCATATTTAGTGGAACCGTCCGTTATATTTAACGGTGCCGTACCTGTTATTTCAGTTTTGAACAGAACCAACTTTTATTAATTTAAGAAAGCCTTCAAGCTAGTATGACAACGTATACTTAACAACAAAACTTGTAAGTATTAAGCAACTAAATATTTTTCATATTTTTATCACCTTCATGGGTAATTTGATACATGGATCGTACTCAAATTTGAAAACCATTTGTTTTAAAAATTTGAGCGACGTGGCTCTGGTACCAATTGTGGAAACCGTAGAGGAGGGGGGGGGGGTGAATACGTTTCCATTTAAAAACTTAAAACTTTTTGTATCAAACACCCGATCAAATGTGACGTAATATGAAAAGTGTCAACAATGATCATATAACATCTAGGGATGAATAAATTAAACTACAACACTAGCACAATCAAACCATGACACATACATAATCAACATAACATAAGCAACTAGCCACACAAGCATAAACGCAATGCAAATATAACTATAAAGCAATATTGAATAAAATGAAAGTAAAGAGATAAGTAAGAAGGCGCAAACCGAACACGGTGATTTATAGTGGTTCGGTCACGAAGCTCCTCTTCGCCCTACTCCACTCCCCGAGTACCCAACTCGAGAGTTACTTCACTAATCAACAAACTCCCTTCAGGCGGAGAAAACCGTACACGTCGCTTATCCTATTTCCGACACTAAGCTAGATGTCGAGTGCTAATCTTAGCTAGCACCAATCTACCACGATCTACCCGATCTACACCGTACACGTCGCTTATCCTATTTCCGACACTAAGCTAGATGTCGAGTGCTAATCTTAGCTAGCACCAATCTACCACGATCTACCCGATCTACCCTTGATCCACATGATCAATACACACAAGCCCAATGGCTGCAAGAGATCTCCAAGATCTCGACAAGATCACAATGATCTACTCCCACTTGACTCGATCTACCCTATCTACCCTTGATCTTCTTGATCAATCACACAAGCCCAATGGCTTCAAGAGATAATCAATATCTCTATAAGATCACAATGATCTTCACTCACTCTCTCACAAAAGAAAAATGATCTTGATGTATACTAGGATACAACAAGTGTGTAACAAATGTTACAACTTCCCTAACTACAACTACAACTCTTGTATCTTCTTGGATACCTTGTAACACTCATCACCATTGTGACCTTCTTTGTAACAAACTGTGCAATATACCCCAGCTTTGAAATTACTCCTCTTACCAGTTTGTGTCCTATTGCCAGTTTGTGAGGTGTAATTCCTGTTGTTGTACCTATTGGCTTGTGATGATTATGCAGACAATGCTGTTGATCCTAATGGTTTTGGTAGAATGCTTTCTCTCTGTTTCTCCTCCTGTCTGATCATACTATAGGCTTTGGCTACTGTAGGCAGTGGTTGTAAGAGTAAGATTTGGCCCCTTATATTTGAGTAGCATTCATCTAATCCCATAAGAAATTGTATCAACCTTTTTCTCTATTCCCTATCACCAGTGTGCCTACCATTTTCACAATCGCAAACATAGTTACATAGATAAGGGGCTTCTAGGGCATCATGCTCATCCCACAGTCTTTTCAACTTATGGTAATAAACCTCAATAGTGCAGTTCTGTTGTTTCAATTGTGCTATGTCATGTGCTAACTGATAAATCCTATGGCCATCCAGTTGGGCATAATGCTCATTCAATTCATTCCACAAGTCATAAGCAGTATTCACAAAGTTCAGGTTGTTACTTATCTGATCTGAGATGGTATTGAGTATCCATGTATAACACCCCCAAAATAGGGTCCAGCGGAAGCATACATGTCACTGAGGTGCCACTAAGTTGTCACTGAGATTTCAAAGACAATATATCAAAAACATGTTCATGAAAAAGATTACTGTTGCACTAAGCTCATGGCACCGAAGCCTTAACAGTTAGTTAATATTATCACCCCAAACAGGTGCTTTGCCAAACACCTGTACGACATCAAATGAAATGCGTCCGTTTGACAAGTTGGAGCGACCAACCCGGACGGGGGAGTTTACCCCCAATAGATCTATTCACAACATTCGCGCTTACAAAGTAATTAACGGTTCATGATTGTAGGGAATTTATGGCAAACGACAACAACTTAGGCAATCAATAAATGTTTAATGCACTTGTGTCCATATGTAAAAACAAGCAATGTATTCCCACCCCGAGGGTTTTAAAATAATATACAAACAATGTAAAAACCGGGGCTATGAAACTCACCTCAATAAAGCAAATCTCGGATGGTAAATTGGTAAACGGTAATTAAAGTCTGATAACTCTAATCGCGACCTAAATAATACATATGTCTTAGGTTCGAAAACAAGGTCATGCACGCAAGTTCATACTCTACTTTATCACTTATACATGTTTGTTGTAATATTTAACGTCAAAAATGTAATTGTGTCAATGTGATCTTTTATTTAGAAAATCACCCTTTTTAGAAAACATAACTTGTTAATCTCGTGATCAAATTTTAGTTGTCATGTTAATAGATATTTTGAAAATCTTTAACGCGCCTAACAAGTGTATATAATGTTCTACCATTTTTGTTTACGTCATTTTAGCCAAAATACACTCTAAAGGGTCCAAAATCCACTTCAAACAATTCCATCAGCTTTTCTAATAGCAAATAATAAGCTGTCAAACCTATATGTCGTCGTAAACTTTCTTTAGGCCATAACTTTTTCGTCGTAGCTCCGTTTCTTAAGTTTTACATATCCCCGCGAAGGTATTTAAGTATACTATAAGATTTATAAGGCCTCGGCTAGTCTAGTTATCATTTAACATCAGTTTTCATCACTCAAAAATTCCTAACAGCTTCTATAATTTTCAGAAAATTTAGTTTTCGTCGCATAAATTGAAACTGACGTATCTTTTTCGTTATAAGCCCGTTTTAACTCATTCAAGCGGCTACGTTTTCGTTATTGAGTTTGTTTTCTATATTTCTAGCCTAAATTTGTCACCATGCTACTGAGTTTTCTGTAGGAAGCCAAATGGTACAGATTCATTGTCAAAAGTGTCAAATTATTTTTCCTAGTCTTCTAGTTATCATAACCACTTAACAACAACTCCAAAACTAGTCCTAGTTCATCCACCAATTTCTCAACATAACAATAGTGATCTAACACTAAACTTAGCAACATTAAAGTGTCTATTTTCATGATTGTAAATGATCTTCAAGGATGGTTAAAATTACAAGTTCACTAACATATATATGATGTTTATCATCACTTTCTTGTTGAGATTTTTACCAACTAGTTTACTTACGATAAAAACTTGTTTAAAAACACAACCATTAGTTTAGAGATTATTATGGTTACAAGGTTTTGATTAACATGTACAAAGTGATAAACTAAGTATATACACTTGAACTAGCATGATGATATGAAAAGTATGAAATTTAGCTATGTAAAGATTACTTACAAAAAAAAGAGATTAGTGAGATGAGATTTGCAATGTACTTGATTAACCCAAGAATTATTGTTTCCAAAACCCTTACTAAAGTATTCTAATGACACTAGAATTAGCCAAATCAAGATCTTTGCTTCCCTTGCTCCTCTATGTGGGTCGACTTTTATGTGTAGAATCGGAGGTGATACCTTTTTTTGAACTCTTGTTATCTCTTAGTCTTTGTGAGAACTTATCTTTAGGATATGAGCATGATGGAATGGTGATGATGTAACTCCAGGTCTCCATGATTAGCTGCAGGTAAACAGTTAGCAATAAATCATCCGGCACTTACAGGTTCGAACTTCGAGATCGTCAACAGCATAGTGCTCATAAGTTGGTCGACCTTTATGTGTAGAATGGGAGGTGATATCCTTTTTTTTCTCTTGAACTAATGCATGAAAATGAAACATGGACACTTGTATATATACTAAGAAT